>JAVJIF010031519.1:0-225907 GCA_038442645.1 Agave tequilana
AGACCTGGACAATTTTGGATTTTGGTTTTGGGTCTTGGATAAAATGTTTTGGTCTTGAAAAATCATAGAGTATGAGCATGGGTCATACTACTATCAAGGTAAAATACTTGGTAAAAATTCTTTTGATAAAAACTTGATTTTCAATGAAATGTTTTTCCCAAAAACTAGTCTCTCTAAAATCGTATTTCCAATAGATATGTTCAACTAAACTGAGTTTGGAAATAGAAATAGAAATTATTTTGAAGCCATAAACCACTCTAGAAATGTGTGTGTGTGATATCCCATATCTCTACTTCTACTATTTAGTTTTGACAAAATATTCTAAAATGAAAATAAACAAAGTACAAATCTTGGATTCTTTAGCAAGTCTTGATCTTCTTCTTGAACTTTTCTTCAACGCAAAATTCCGAAGCTTCCTATGTGCTTTAGCTTGGGAATGCAAATGTTGGGGCGCTCCAAATTTGTGAGTCTTTTAGCGGAGTCGTCAAAATCTGTTTCTTGAGCCTGAAATACTTTTAAAAACAAGATTATTAAATACATAACTAAATACGTTTTGCTATCATCAAAATAACCGGGATAATGGCCTTTGGGCCAACAATGCTTTATACTTCATATTTTAGAAAAACTTATTTTAAAGTATCTAATCATGTGATTAAGTTTTATTTTTATCAAAACTTATTTTGGGATTTAATGTTAAAAATAAAGATATATCATTTTTGTGTATTGGATTCTATCCATACACACTATGAATAAATGTGTTTCAAATATCTTGTTTTTTGCATTTATATAAGTTTATAGAAAAATCGTATTTTCTTTTAGAAATTGGTTTTTGGAAAATACAGTTGTTGTTTTAAAGCTTAAATTTCTATGCCTCAAAATAGTTGAAATTGTTTGTCATATGTGTTGATTTTGATCAAATATATTTGTACTTTAAATATTTATATGAACTTATTTTTGTGAAATTTTTGAAGTTTTATTGGAATTTATAGTATTTCAAGTCCTATTTGGTCGACCGATGTACACAAGGCACGTGCTCATGCCCAAGCCCTTCGCTAGGTCGACCGACCAATCAACAGTAGAAAGGGAGCGGTCGACTGATCAGTCGACCGACTGGCTCACCCAACTCTCTGTTGGGTGGCGGTCAACCAATCGGTCGATCGACAGAGAGAATTCCTCTCTGTACCTTGGGACGGTCGACTGCCCGGTTGACTGGAGCCAACGGTCATTTTTATGACCATTGATTGGTCGACCGCCCGGTCGACCAACAGGTCAATTTTGAATTGTTTCTGGACCCCAACGGCTATATTTTGGAACCCCTATAAATGGGTTTCCATGGCGAGTTTTCCAAAGTTTTTCAGGGCCAAAATTCCTACCTTCTACAAGTTTTTAACAAGTTTTCAAAATAAGTTTTAGAGCTTTAAATTCTCTATCTTTATTTTGTTTCAAGTCTTGGAAAATCAAAAGAAAACAAAGTTTTTAGAATCTAGTTTTGTTCTTCATTTCTTCATCTAACAAGAAGTTTTTTCAAGTATTTTCTTTGTGTTTTCTTTTCCAAAGACTTTGTTCATTCACATACTTGAGCTCTTCGTTACAAATCTATCCTCTAAGATCTTATTTGTGAGAGATTTTGTTTGTGATCTTTTGAGATCACCAAGTCATTGTTTGTGATCTTTGTGATCAATAAGTTGTAATTTTTTTCTTTGCTTTGTGCTTGGCTTTGTGCCTACCTCTTGTGTAGAGGTGTGTGAGAGAGTTAGAGTTGTGTACTCCTGGTTTGTATTTATAATTTCTTGGTGGAGGTCCTTTGCTAAAGATCCTATAGTGGATAGTTGAAATCATTTGTGTGAAGACGGGAGCGTAGAGCGGTGGTTCGAACCTCGAAATATATCTTGGTATTTGCATTTGGATCTTTCTCTCAACTTTTAACTCTTTATATCTTGAATTGTTATTCTTGCTCATATATATATATATATATATATATATATATATATAATATATAATATATATATATATATATATATATATATATAATATATATATACATGCTAGATAATGTTTGTGTGCTCACACTTGTGTTCAATCATAAGAGCTATTGAAGCACCTCAACTCTTAATTTAGAGAATCGTGAGGAAAGTTCCAGAGCCCTTCACAGAAATTCAGACTCACTCTTGGTTACATATAGTGTTAACAATTAGTTTTTGATTCAGCATCATTTGTCATTAGATTAGCACTACACCTATTCACCCCTCTAGGTGTACTTTCAATTGTATCAGAGCCAACACTCCTGATATTCAGTTTAACACCTGAAGTAAGATCTTTTATTGCTAATCTAGTTGGTTGCTTTGCATACATATAGTTTACAGTCGTGGATTATCTTGCACCACTTATGTCTGATGTTTCCAACATTGACAGTGAAAATTTAAGATAGTGCTTACCTAATATCCCTAGGATTGCATGTTTATCTTGCCACTATCAAGAATCTTATGTTGGTAATGACAAGTTTTTAAAGGCTAATACACAACCCGTAGATGCACTAAAGCACATATTAAGAAAAGAACATCTTTCTTTGATTTCTCATTGGAATTTCGCTTTTGCAGTGTGAAACATATTGACCTCTCTCAAGGAACAAGGTTCAAACAATTTGGAGAGAGAATCCATTTGAGATGAGTCCGAGAAAACACGCTACATGGTCCAAGGGAATGATTCTCTTGAGGTAACTTCGAAATCTAGATGATTGTGCTAGCTCTTCCGATGATCATAATAATAGTATGATGCCTATGCTTTAAATGAAGAGCTCTTAATATTTTGTGAAAACTTGCTTTCAATATACAAGTTTTTAAAAAGCAAGAGTTTTGATTTAAAAAAGGGAAAATGAAATTTTATTTTCAAAACTTGATTTGGTTTTACAAGAGAAGGTTGAGGTTTCAAATGAAAGGGATTCATTGAAAATTCAACTTGATCTTGTTTTAAAAGAAAATCAAATTTTGGAAAATTAAATGAGTTTAATGAAGTTTTAAAGAAAAATGAGGTTTTATCTTAAAAACTTGATTTTATTTTAAAGAAAATGATTCTTTGAAAAACTAGATTTGCTTTGATTTCAAAGAATTAAATTTTATTTCAAAAGAAAATATTTCTTTAAAAAAAAATTTTGTTTCTCATTCTTGTCATGCTCCTATTGATTCATCTTCTCATGATAAGAATTTTGTTTCTCTTACATGCTCCATATCTTCTTCCATTGATAATGAGATTTGTGATTTGAAGAAGAGTGTAGATTATTTGGGTTCCACTTTGAGCCAATGTGCCTGAACCATAAGAGATTGGAATCTATGTTTCGAAGAAATATATTCCACATATGCATGCACATCCTCACAGCATACACATGCTCATAGTTTCTCACATACATAATTTCTTGTATGCTAATGTGTACACTTGTACACATTGTGGTCGTAAAGGCCACCTTGCAAAATTTTGTTATGATAAAATAAATGATTTAAATTTTTGTAAGTAAGAATGTTTGGGTTAGGAAAGGTTCTAACCCCCATAAAGTAAAGAAAGTTTGGGTACCAAAATCCATCCCTATTTCATTTAATGTAGGTATGGGATCTCATAAGACGTTAGAATATTGGTGCCTTGGTGGTGGATACGTTCAAGCTCAATGGACACAACTTGGGATGCATCGCTATCAAGGAGGTTTTGGTGGGAGGACCACCATGGCTTGAAGATATAGAGATTAGTTCATTTGAGTTGGTAACTATCTCTAACTCCTTATTTATATTTACTACTTTCTTATTGATTATTTTTAGCATGTCTTGGTTTTCATGTTCATTATATTTAAATGCAATGCTTATTAGATTTGTGATATACATATATAGTATTTGAGATACACTCATGTTTATATGGACTTATATCTTTGTGATCTCACTATAGTTTAGCTATTGTGTCTACCCTAGTTCTAATAATATTTTCATTTATACTAATAATTATATTTACTTTTCAATCGTGTTTTGGTGTTTTTGTACTTCATGTTTCGATAACATGTTTAAATGTAACTTTTATTAAAACTGGTGCTTATACCTATACAATTAGTGAGCTACACTTGATTCTTATATTTAGGTGCTTTATTGCTCATGTGTACTCATTACATGTATTTATATAACCTAATTTTGATGATTCTTATATTTACACTTGTATTCCCCATTATGTATATATTTTTCATAAGAATGTGTTTAGTTTCATGTATGTATAAATTTTGTCAAAACTATTAGATATACATGTTCTATTCTTGAGTCACTTGCTTTATATGCCATGTACTATTTTATGGACTCAATTCATGTTAGGATAATATGTATGATTTAGTTTTGACAAAACATACATATACCTAGAAGTTTATGTTTCTTGAATAGTTTTTAATGAAAATAGAATTTTTCTTATTTTACGGTTTCATATTTATGAAAAAGAAATTTCATTGAGCTTCATTGATTTATTTCTATGTATATGTTTCTTACATAATTCTTGCACACTCTATATTTTGTGTTTACTCATGATTTTGGATTCATGAGAATCTATGTGTTTTATAGTTTTTTTGAGTGTCGATCCTCGTGTAATTTTCACATATTATGGAATATATATTTGTTTTTGTTACTTACTTGAAGAATTTCGTACTAGTTTTTAAAATTATTATAAAAACTAGTTTTGTATTCTTCAAATGGCAGTGTTTTCAAACTATGCTAAAATTATTTTCAAATCTTATTTTTAAAACCCCTACCTTCTAAGGGTGGATGGATGGGCGACCATGCCTTGTATGCTCAAAAGTATATATCTTTTAAATATGTGCATCAAAAGGGTGGCATATATGAGTTATATACATGATTCCTTTACTATATCATTTTTGTATACTCATGTTTTATATATATATATATATATATATATATATATATATATAATATATATATATATATATGCATCATATTTTGAATTAGTATTTAATTGATCATACATAAATATATATGTTTTCTTGTGGGTTTACACATATATGTTTTATAGCACAAATTAATTTCATGCTAAGCTTGATTCATGTTCTTAATGATAATTGGTATATTTACAAGCTTATGCATTAGTTTTATTGGTATTTCAAAAGAGGAGAAAAATTCTTGATTTATCTTTCAATTGTATTTATTTTCAATTGATATCTTGCTCCCACTCTTTATAAAGAAAATATTTTTGTTTGAAAAATGCTAACATTTTTAATATTGGTATCAATAACCTTCAATTGGTATTATTCGCAAATTGGTATCTATATTGCAAAATAATCTTAGTATTTACCTAAAAAATTGGTTTAAAATTTACCTTCAATTGGTATCATTTCTTTCTATTGGTATCAATTGGTAAAAAGATTATTTTTCTTTCAATTGATATAAAATATGTTTTATTGATATAAAAATTCATTTTAGTTTGTATTGCCTATATGCAAGGGGAACTTAACATCTTCTTTACATATAAATTCATGATGAGTGTGGTATATAAAGAAGGGCTTGACCTCTTTTTTTTATATAGTACATGTGTGTAGGGGAGCTTAACATCTCTGCTTATGTATTGTATATTATGTTTATATGAGTTAGGGTTTAGCCATCTCTTTCTTCATATAATGCATGTATGCAGGGGGAACTAACTTGACGTCTCTTCTCTTCATGATTTTATATTGCATGTACTTTTATGTTGTTTGTTTTTTTTCTTCACCCCTTTGTGATGAATTGACAAAAAAGGGGAGAAGAATTGAGAGTTTATATATGCATGTTGTTTTTGTTTATACATACATACATATATATAGAGATAGACTTTTGAAAGGACGGCCGAAATAGCGACGCAAAATGGACGGCCGAAAGTAGTGAGTTGGTTAGATCTATGTCTTTAGACATACAAATTCTCGATCCGGCCATTTCATTATGATCTAAACATTTAAAAACCCCTATAAACTAATTTTTGTTAGATTTCAAATGTTCTACACACGTTAAACTAACCAACTCACTATTTAGGCCGTCCGTTTTTCCCCTACTTGATGGATGGGCAAAAAGTATTTAAAACACTTGATTTTGGTTTATAGATACTTGAAATAGTATAGATCAACTTCAACGGAGTGGATCTTGTATTCGAATGTTGGAGGGCTGAATTTGAGTGGGAAGGATCCGGGATCAAATCCTTTTGAAAGGATACAAGTCTATCTCTCTCTCTCTCTCTCTCTCTCTCTCTCTCTCTCTATATATATATATATATATATATATATATATATATATATGTACATATATATATATATATATATATATATATATATGTACATATATATGTACATATATATATATATATATAATATATATGTACATATATATGTACATATATATATAGATATATATATGTACATATATATGTACATATATATTACATATATATATATATATATATATATATATATATATGTAATATATATATATATATATATATGTAATATATATATATATATGTAATATATATATATATATATATGTACATATATATATATATATATATATATATATATATTATATATATGTGTGTGTGTGTGTGTGTGTGTGTGTGTGTGTGTGTGTGTGTGTGTGGTGTGTGTGTTGGCCCAAAGGCCTATCACTCTAGTTTTGATGATGATCAACTCATGTAGTTATATTTGCTAATGATCTTGTTTAATTAGTGACAGATTCTTTATCAAGATCTTAGTAGGTGCAAAGCTCAACAAAGGATTAAATGTCAAGATTTGGAGCTAGCACGGGGTGATCCAAGGAGCTTTGGATCAAGCTTGGACCAAGTCAAGAAGATGAGAAGCCTTCAAGGGAAGACTTCAAGAAGTTGAAGACTTGTGTATAGGTATAAGATTTTTATTTGTTTTAGATAAAAATGTAAAGGATAGAATAGATTGGTGGATTGCTCAAGTTATATCACACACACACTCTTGATAGGATTGCTTTCATAAAAGATTTCTATGTCTTAGAAAAGAATTTTTATTTTGGAAAAAGATTTTTTCTTTGTGACAAAATATCTATTTTGGTTTTTGGTATTTCTATTATACACATCTTTAACCAAAACCAAGTTATATGCTTAATGACAAAAACATAGATATATCATTATGATTGTGTAGTGGATCATATCCATACACACTATACTTTAAATGAACTCAAATATCTTGTTTTTGTATTTTGTGAAGTTATGGAAAAACAAGTTTTAGAAAAACATATTTTTAGAAAAACAGTTTTTATTGTGATTAAAACTATTTTTTAGATTTACTGTGAATTTATGGGATTTTTATTGAGTGAAAAGACCTATTTTCAAATCCCGTAACTGTGCAGACCTGGAACTGGCTGACAGGCCTTTCCGGTCGATCGAGTCGGTCGACCGCACCATGGCCGGTCGATCTCGCGGTCGACCGACGTGCACAGACTTGTGCACGTCTGGCAGCACAGTGGCCGGTCGACCGGGACGGTCGACCGCTGGAGACTGCGGTGCTCACGGGTAGATTCGGTCGACCGGGCCGGTCGACCGCAGAGCCCCAACGGTCGGATTTTTGACCGTTGGCGGTCGACCGACCCGGTCGACCGACTGTACTGACAGAACCCAACGGCTAGGTTTCTGGCAGCCTATAAATTGGGGTTTTGTCATTGTTTTCAATACAAGATTTTGGAGACTTCTTGAGCCTGTTTTTCTGATACTTTGAGAAGAGTTTTCTCCACAAAATAGAGAGCAAATACTTCCCATCTTAAAGGGAGTTTTTATCAAGAGAGTGTAAAAAGTGATTCTTTGAGTTTTCCTCCATAGCTTTCTTTCCTTGCTTTCTCACACAAACACTTGAGCATCCATTGAGCTATTCATCCTATAGGTGTTGTAGTGAGAGTTTTTGTAGGTGATCAAGTGTTTAGATCACCAAGATTTCATCTTGTACTTTGAGGAGACGGGCAAGTGTGCTCGTGGTTGTTTAGGTTCGGGTGCGAACTCTTGTAGCTTGAGGTGCGGCCTCGACGAGCCGGTGGGCTTGTGGTGTAAGGGACTAGAGAGTCCAAGGGCTTGTAGGTGTTGCGGCACCGGGGAGAGATCCATTGGGATCTTGCATAGTG
The DNA here is from genome assembly GCA_038442645.1 of Agave tequilana. Lineage (NCBI taxonomy): Eukaryota > Viridiplantae > Streptophyta > Magnoliopsida > Asparagales > Asparagaceae > Agave > Agave tequilana. The sequence goes on from JAVJIF010031519.1 coordinate 8,133, forward strand.
GAAATCCTTCGTGTGTCGAAGGCGGGGATGTAGAGCAAGTGTGCTCGAACCTCGAAACATACCCTTGTGTTTGCGATTGCTCTTTCTCTCTCTCTTGTCTCTTATTTATATCTTGCATTCAATTATTGTCTATCTTTATATGCATGATATTCACTTGTGCTCATATTTGCTATACTTGCTTGGGATTGTTGTTAACACTAGTATTCAACCAAGAGAGCCAACGCGGCACCTCAACCAATTCAAGGGGAATCTAGAGGAGCTTGTCCAGAGCCTCGCAAGGGAATTTGGCAACACTCTTGTGTTATACATAAGTGTTTAATTAAAAGAAGTTTTATTTGGTCATCTTAGTTTTAATTCCGCATTATTTGTTCATAAGTGACCATTAGATTAGCCATCACCTATTCACCCCCCCTTTAGGTGAACTTACAATATGTACATATATATATATATATATATATATATATATATATATATATATATATATATATATATATATATATATATATATATATATATATATATATATGTACATATATATATATATGTATATGTATATATATATATATATATATATATATATATATATATATATATATATATGTATATGTATGTACATATATATATATATACACGCACACACACACATATGTATGTGTGTGTGTATATATATATATATATATATATATATATATATATATATATATATATATATATTTTTTCATTAATTTGCAAAAGGGAAAACTTACAAAAAAGAAGATCGAGGAGAGAAATTACAAGTACTTTTTTAAAGAAAGAAAGAAAACATATAGATCTCCTCTGAGATTTCTAGAAAAATGTGCTGGTAGGAATCTGATAAACGCGCGATCACTTTATTCCTTTGACGATGCAATCGATCTGACAATCACACTGCCTCCTGATAGGATTTCCTTCTCACTTGGTCTTGAAAATCCAAGATTTGGAAGCAGGAAAATCAAAGAACCCACTTTGCTAAGAATCTCTTCTGAAAATTTGTAGCCAATCTCCTCTCTGTCCGTCCTTTTTCGCCTCTCTGTTTTTGCTCAACAAGGACCATTTATAGAAAATGTGGGGTGTAACCGCTCCCTTAAATTTAGCAAAGCTGAATTAGTCTTTAGTTTCGCGCGAGACTCACAAATGACCTTGTAGCGAAGCTGCTTGCGAGCTTCCAGCGAAGCTAGAGAGTGTTTGTGCAAACTCCTCCCTGCCGTTGAGGCTTAATTGTCTCCACTTAATATGGGACGAAGTGGGCGGGTGTAACCGCCCACTTAAAGTAGCGTTAATCCTACTAAATTAGTGGGGTTCACCTATTAATCCCTCGTGGGATTTTGAAACGGTCAATTTGATAGTCGGGCAAAGCTCACTGCGGGGCTAGATCATGCGAAGCTAGATCATGCAAAGCTAAGACTTAGCTTATAGCTTCAGGCAAAGTTACCTTCAGAGCCTCGTGCGAAGCTAAGACTCAGCCCATAGCGGAGCTATACCAGGTAGGGATAAGGCTTCTGGCTCGAAGCTCCTGGATCAGCCTCTGGCGGGGCTAAATGGGAAGCTTTAGGCGAAGCTAATAGTTAGCTTCAACGCAAGGCTATCACCAAGCTTTGGCGAAGCTGTTAGTTCCATGCGGAGCTATGAAGCTTACCTTGGGCTTATGCCAGGCTAAGTATTGAGCTAACTTAGCGTCTTAGGCCTGCTTAGGTCTCCCCAAAGACAACTTTGGCTTACTATCTGCTTTACTGGATTAGTAATGTCCATGTTGCTGCCTTGTCTCTGGTTATCAGCTTGTCTTCGACTTATCTTTTGTAGATGTCGATAAGTTAGAAGTCGTTCAGACCTATTGAAGAAGAATGCGGGAGTTCTATCTTTTTCGAGTGTCAACAAGACCCCTTTAAAGTTTTCGTTAATCTGCAATGGAATGGTTCAGATTTTGAAATACTTTGAACTGCTTTGATTGATGGTATGTGAATGTGAACGTCGCCTTGGTGGTTGAGTTTAACTTCGCCTTTAGCCCCACTTTTGGGCTGGAATAGGTTTGTTGAGGAATTGTAACAATCTGCTTCTGTGTAGCTTCACGCTTCTTGAAGTAGCTTCGCTTCAAACCGGGTTGGAATACAAGCATTAGCCTCGCACTCACTGTGATGGAGCAACGTTCTGTTCCGCTTTTATGAGTTACGAAAGGAATTGCTCCCTTTTTCAAGGATTGAATAACTTCCCTTGCATTTACGAGGGAGATTATTTCCTTTTCTGAAGTTCAAATAACTTTGTGTGTATTCCCGAGGGAGATTATTCCCTTTCTCAAGGTCAAGCATTTAAATGCTTTAACTTCGCTCGCGCTCCCAAGCTTGAAGTGGTAGCGACGTAGTTAGGCCACGAGGCCTATAAATAGGACTCATATAGTCTTTCTCAGAGAAACATATTCCTCTCTTTCTAGGAGGTTTGTTTATGACCCTCCCCGTTGCTCAAGCAAGGAGACTGAGGTCCCTGAAGTAGTGGGAACTCTCACTCTGGTTATTACCTGATCAAGAACTGGTGAGCCTCGGCCATCTAGTGACTTTAGGGAGTTTATCTCCCTTAATTTTCTTAGCTTTACCAGCTATCTCAGGGATTAAATTCCCTTGGTCTTTGCATTTGGCTGACTTTCAAAAAGAGTTTCATTCCTATTTTTAAGCTTCCCAACGAAGCTAGCATTCTTGCCTGATCAGGCAAAGGATCTTTCCATGTGAATTTCCTGCCTTGATCTGTTAAATCTGCTATATAGGCGAGGTTTAGGACTTGGCCTCTTCAAGGTTGAGCCAGTCTTGCCATATAGGTAGGGTTAAGACTGCGCCCTTCCGGGCCAGTCTAGCCTAGCCATATAGGCGAGGCTACGACTTGGTCCTTTTTTAGGCTTCTCCAGCCTAACTGCCTGGGGCGGAGCTAAGACTTGGCTTATGCTAAGCTGGTTTAATGTTACCGTACAAGTGAGGCTATCCTCTGCTTAGCTGAAATCCATCTTCAGGGCACAACAGGGCCGGATCTGGATAACTTTGCCCAAAGAATAAAAATCTGACTTAACATTTTGTCCCTTCCCCTTTTTTTATTTAATACTAACTTGTTTCCTGTTTGCATTGCAGTGTACTGTGCTCCCATTTCTTTCATCCTGATGAAGGAGAATAAAAACTTGCCCCTTGATTTTCAAGTTGAATATTTTTCTCTTTTCTTTTTAAGAACTAAAAGAAGAATTTTAACCATTAATTGTAGCATAAAAGAGAACTTGCTTAAAAAGCTTCCATCGCTAGTCCCTCCTTATGGATCACGACCCGCATAGCCTCTTCTATCGCGGTAGTATTGAGTACCTTGCACTTTCTATCTTCAAGTTCTGAAATTCTATATTTTGTGTGCAGGTTCAAGATCAATCACTTACGAAGCACCCTCGTAGCTTGTAATCCATGTATCCCCTTTTTTTGAATCTATAAAAGTAATTTTATTTGGCTCTTTTGTTGTTTTTCCAACTTCTTTTATCTTCTGAGTTTGCAATTCTTACTTTCAAGTTGTACTATAACCCTCAAAAAGAAAGGAAATAACGGTATAACTAATCTAGTCAGAGGTGATGGACTGATAGAATAGTTATTAAATAAATTTGAGAAACGACTCAACTCAAATCATGTTGAGATGAGGATGGAAAAGAGTGAACTTGATGATCTTTACTGTTTAGAGGTAAATATTAACATACCAGATTAAAACCTATCAGATTTATGAATAGGTTTTGATGAATTAGACACCACAACCTGTGATAGTTCCAACTGAACTAAGACAAATGAAGCCTAGGATTTGCCAGTTAAAAGTGGCAAACTAGATATGATTGGTCAAAATTTTGTCATTCAGAGGTGATGACCTGGACATGATGACAAAATGGAGGTGAATTCGATTTTAGGGACCCGTCTATTCAGAGGTAATAAATTGAATATGACTGACTAAGACACACTAAACTTCGAATCCGCTGCCAGATGTAGTCGTATTAACTTGGCAGCTAGTCCACAAGGGACTATAGAAGTGGATTAGATCTAGGGTCCTATTGGTTCAGAGGTGGTTGACTTGACATGACCAACTAAGGGATCTCAGATGTGCAATCCGTTGTTCAGAGGTTTAATGTTAACATGACAGCAAGAGCTCCCCACCTTGATAGAGGGAAGGAGAACAAAGGTATAGACTCATATGTTCAGAGGTGGTGAACTGGACATGATAGTTGGAGTACCATAAAAGAGAGAGATCTAGGTATCCGTCGGTTCAAAGATAATATGGACATAACCGATTGGGAGTTGTTAGACTCAGAACCCTCTCGTTCAGAGGTAGCGAACTGGACATAACGGCAAAGGTATAGTCCCTACTGGACTGAAAAATAAGACTTGGTTAGCTGCCGGTTCAGAGGTATCATGGACATGACTGATTAGAAGCCACCAAGCTCGAGATTTTCTTACCGTTCAGAGGTGACAAGCTGGACATGAGGGTAAAAGAAATAATTCCACTGGGGAAGATAGGATTTGGTTGTGAATTCCGTGGGAAAATTGATATCTCCGTTGGATTTTATTTAGAAGAAATTATCAGAGGTATATTGTTTACGTGACAACTAAGAAAGTCCATTGGGGACTTGGAAGGGAGATAATAGACTTTGAAAAGAGTCTATTAGAAACTCACTAGGGAGTTGAGAAATATGAATCTCATGAAAGATTACATGTCAGAGAGCTCCGTGGGGATTTAGAACAAGATTTGTAAAACAGTCTGTCAGAGGTGAATGTTAACGTGATAAGAATTTTGTTACTGTTAGAGGTGTTTGAACATAACAGCAATTTCGAGTGAAGCTTGTCTTTCTATTGAAGAGAATGATAAGTGGAGCTTAATTCGCTGGGGATGTTGACTAGATTCGCAGGGATATTGGTTTTATCCGCTGGAGAGTATGTTAGAGTCTTACTATCAGAGATTTAATGTTAACATGATAGGTTTGACTCGTCATTTCGCCAGGGAAATGAATATCTTCTTATATGGTCCTACCATTTCATGGACGGGAATTGGTAAGCGATTTTGGAGAGGAATCAAATGGGAACAGGTCCCTTAGGATTTTTAGCAAATCCTCAACTTTCAACGGATTTGATATGCCTTTATCAACTACCGTTTGAGTTGGACTAGCCATGCTATTCTTCTCAGCATGATGAGTTGTCGAGGACTTATGTTGGGCTTAAGGGCCAACATTTTCTTCTATCCTTAGCCGTTGGAGGCGTTGGATTATTTCATTACTTTGAGTAACGTGATGCTTCCCCTGGGTTTTCACTTTATAGGTGAGCTGGGGATTAAAGGAATGGACACGAATTCTGTGAGATCTTGATCTAAAGATTATCGTTCCTCGTGGACTCTTTGTCAATCCTTCTCTCGTTTCCATATTGGAAAGATTCTGCAGAAAGATGTGTCATGAACTTTCTTCAATGAGTTCGGCATGATAAGTCATCAACTAAACTCCTTTGGCCTTTCATTCGATTGGTCATCATGTTTTTGATATGAACGTAAAAATAATGGAAAGGTTCTGCAAAAGAATGTGTTACGAACCTTCTTTAATGAGTTTGGCTTGATAAGTCATCAGATAAACTCATTTGATTGGTCGGACCTTTTGTCGCTGGGTCGAGCTTCGATCGATTGAACGGGAGCAAGGAGGTATGCCACCATTGTATATAGAAAAGTCAGCCAAAATAAACCATCTGCCCGAAACTATTGTTTAGGTATGCTTGACTTCAAAATATGACCTATTCTTCTAAATTGAAGATATGTACATGTTTATATACTAGAGAAGAGTGACAAGGCTAAAACAATTTGACACCTTGTTTCTTCTTCAATGTCACCGGTGTTCGATCGGTTCGACACTAGTCGACAATGAATTAGAGAAGAGTGATAAGGCTAAAACCGAAGTTCATAACCTTGGTTCTTCTTTGATACAACCGGCGTTCGATCAACTTGACACCGATTTATGGCAATATGATCCCGTTAGAGAAGAAAGGAGCGTTCTTTCCTAAATATCTTGGATCTGAAGGTCCTGATCAGAGGTGTAATGTTAACTTGATCATAAGAAGGATTCTATCAAGGATAATACTTCTTCAAGAACATGCCATTGATCGGCATCATGAGCATGTCACCGTCTGAGGTCATAAGGCGATATGCTCCATTTGAGTAGACTATTTCTATCACGAATGGTTCTTCCCATTTGGGCTGAAATTTATTTTTGGTTTTATGCATCATGATCATTGGTCGTCTGATGGCTAAAACCAAATCTCCTTTCTGGAAAACCCTTTGCTTAACCTTCTTATTGAAGGCCTTCGAGATTCGAGCTTGATACAACTCAATATGTTATTGAGCTTGTAGTCTCTTCTCATCTAGGGCTTGGAGTTCTTGAAGACGTAACCGATCATTGTCCTCCTTTGTTATTCTGGTTATTAAATTAACTCGTAATGACGGCATCTGGATTTCTAACGGTATGACTGCTTCACACCCGTATACCAGAAAAAAAGGAGTATCTCCTGGCAGGGTCCGAACTATGGTTCGGTAGGCCAAAGACATTCACCGAGCTCTCATTCCAGCCTCGCTTATTTGATGAAATAAATTTTTTGAGTAGCTTGATAATTGTCTTGTTAAATACTTCCGCCAAGCCATTAGCAGCAGGGTTATAAGCAGTTGATGGTACATTCTGAATCCCGTACTTATCACAGAACCGATAGAATACCTGGCTTACAAATTTGGGACCATTATCATGGATGATCCGCCTAGGGGCACCAAATCAATGAATGACATGGTGTTTGATAAAGTTAACCACGTTGGAAGTTTTGACTTCAATAAGTGGAATAGCCTCCGCCTACTTTGAGAAATAATCGATTATTGCTAGGATAAACCGATGACCTTTTGTTGATGAGGGGCTAATAGGCCCTATGACATCGATTCCCCATGCTTCGAATGGCCACGAAGTAATAGTTGGATGGAGCAACTCTGGAGGCTGATGTATAAAGTCTGCATAGATTTGACAGGCTTTACACCTTTGTGCATATTTGATGGCATCGGCTATCATGGTTGGCCAATAATATCCAAGTCTGTGCAATCAACCCTTGAGCTTCAGACCTGGTTGATGAGCTCCGCATATACCATCGTGCGCCTCTTTAAGCACTTCTTGTGCCTCCTAATTAGAGAGGCAATAGAGGAGGATACTGTCATATGAGCGACAGTAGAATGTCTTTACCATCAGATCATAGTAGAAATAGAGAGACCTTCGTCTAACAGACACCGCTTCTTTAGGGTCGTCAGCAATATGTCATTCAAAGCATAGTCAATGAGGAAAAATCGCCAATCTCTCAGTTTGAAATCTGTTAAAGTGATATGGACCTCCTTGGTTTTCAACACATGTTTAGGACAAACAAGGTGTCGAGTAGCCACCGTAAGATGATACGTTGTGTTGATTGATAAGGCCAATGTAGCTGCTAGTCGGCCTTAGTATTTTGGGATCGGGACACATGACCGATATAAAAGCCATCAAATAAATTAGCCATTTTGATGACTGCATGATAATAAGGTACCAAATCTCCGTGACAGACCTCATATTCTCCTTTATCCTGATTAATAATCAGTTTTGAATCACCATAAGCTTCAAGGTAGCATACCCCCATTTCATGGGCGAGCTGAAGGCCAATAAGTAGAGCATTATATTCTGTCACATTGTTGGAACATGATTCCGTCAAGGAAAATGCCCTAGGAAGGATATGATTTTGTGGTGAGATAAATACAACCCCCACACCAGTAATTGTTGGCCCGAAGGCCCATCACTCTAGTTTTGATGATGATCAACTCATGTAGTTATAGTACTAATGATTTTGTGTTTATTTAGTCTCAGATTTGTGATCAAGATCTTAGTAGGTGTGTGGCTTCAACAAAGGATTTAAAGTCAAGTTTTGAAGCTAGCACGGTTTGATTCAAGAACTTGTGCATCAAGACCACATCAAGTACTCAAGAGGAGTGTAGCTCTATGGATCGTGTTTGGACCAAGTCAAGAAGATGAGAAGACTTTAAGATCAAGACTTGTGTCTAGGTTTGTTTTATAAGATTTTGTTTTTAGATAAAATGTAAAGGATAGAATAGTTGGTGGATTGCTCAACTATATCTATACACACACACTCTTGATTTAGTTGTCTTTTCAAAAACAGTTTAGAAAAGAATTTCATTTTTGAAAAATACCGATTTGGTTTTTGGTATTCAAGTTTACATGTATTAACCAAAACCGTATTTAGAGCTTAATGTCAAAAACATAGATATTTCACCATGTTTGTGTAGTGGATCATATCCATACACTCTATGCTTTAAAAGAGTTTAAATATCTTGTTTTTGTATTTGGTGAAGTTTTGGAAAAACAAGTTTTTGGAAAAATCAATTTGGAAAAATACAGTTTTTGTTTTGAGCCAAGTTTTTCAAGTTACAAAAATAGTTCAAATCTTTTGTAACATGTCTTGATTTTATGCAAGCATGTTTGATTTTCAAAGTAAAGTGTTAAAACTTTTTTTTTAGATTTTTTATGAATTTATGGGATTTTATTTAACTTAAAAAGTCAACATTTTTATCCTTAAAACATTTCTGATCTGGCTTCAGCCGGTCGACCGACCGGTCGACCGAAGCCTGAAGGCGGTCGACCGACATGCACAGACGTGCATGCCAGTTCTGGCAGGAGGGCCGGTCGACCGACCCGGTCGACCGTCCAGAGAGCTCTGCTCTCTGGAAAGGCCCCGGTCGACCGACCGGTCGACCGGACAGAGAGCAGTGCTCTCTGTATCCTAGCCACGGTCGACCGCTGGCTCAACGGTCTGAAAAATGACCGTTGGCCGGTCGACCGGACGGTCGACCGACAGGCCACCTGGACCCCAACGGCTAGTTTTTCTAGCTCTATAAATTGGCGAATTTGGGGGCTGTTTTCTATAAGATTTTTGGAGAGTTTTTAAGCCAGTTTTTCCTACTCTATTAAGAGGTTTTCTCCACAAATTTGAGAGAAAATATTTCCAATCAAAAAGAGAGTTTTTATCAAGAGTGTTTAAAGTGATTTTCTTGAGTTTTCCTCCACCATCTCTTTCCTTGTTTTCTCACACAACAGTTGAGCCATCCATTGCTATATCTACCCATAGGGATTTATTGTGAGAGGATTTTATGTGATCAAGAGTTGTGATCACCAAAGTTCTACTTTGTACTTTGAGGAGGCGGACGTGTGTGTTCGCATTGTTTCGGGTCCTAGTGGGGACTCGGTGTTTCGGGTCCTAGTGGGGACTCGGTGTTTGAGGTGCGACCTCGACAAGCCGGTGGGCTTGCTGTGTGTACGAACTAGGGAGTCCGAGAGCTTGTAGGTGTTGCGGCACCGAGTGATCCGGTGGGATCGGTTTTAGTGAAAATCCTTCGTGTGTCGAAGGCGGGGATGTAGAGCAGTGTGCTCGAACCTCGAAACAAATCCCTCGTGTTTGCGATTGCTCTCTCTCTCTCTCTCTCTTTGTCTCTTGTTTATATCTTGCATACTTATCTTATCTTTATCTTTATATGCATGATATACATTTGTGCTTAATTGTTATATTGCTTGGGATTGTTTGCTAACACAAGTTTTCAACCAAGAGAGCCAACGCGGCACCTCAACCCATATCTAGGGAAATCTTGAGGAGTTAGTCCAGAGCCCTTCACAGGGAATTTGGCTACACTCTTGTGTTAAACTTGGTGTTTAGTGTAAGAAGTTTTGTTTAGGTCATAATAGTCTTTAATTCCGCATTTAGTGACCATTAGATTAGCCATCACCTATTCACCCCCCCTCTAGGTGATTTACAATTTGTATCAGAGCCAAGTGCTCTTGATTTGGGTCTTACAACCTAGAGTTAAAGATCCTCATTTTTAGGCTAATCACTATTTTTGTACACACACCATGGACTTCATGTCACCACCCATGTTTGACATTCTTAACATCTAAATTTGGAAGGTTAAGATGTCTTTGTACCTCAAAGCCCTAGGCATTCATGTTTATCTTGCCATCACTAAAAATTCATATTGTTTAAATGGCAATAATTTTGAGGCTAATGCAAAAGCCCTTCATGCTATAAAATCAACCCTAAATGGTGATTATTTATCTAGGGTTTCTAACATTGATTCGGCTTTTGTAGTATGGAACATCATCACCTCCCTTGGCGAAAATGAACAATACTATGCGGGGAGCAACTCGGATGTTAGAAGTGACACCTCCAACTTATGCTACATGGTCCAAGGGGATAACCCCCTTGAGGTAACTACCGAATTCGAGGTAGATGAAGATAATGATATGTCATATGATGAGCTTGGATCTTTTTGTCAACAATTACTTGAAAAATATGACATGATTAAAAAGGAAAATAAGAAAATGAAAATAAAATTGATTGCATGTTAAAAGAGAAGGTTTCTTTTCAAGAAAAATTGAAAATGTTTTAAAAGAAAATGAGTCTTTTAAAAATAAGATTGCATGTATTGAAAAAGAAAATGAAATTTTGAAAAATGAAAATATTTTCTTGATGTCTAAATTGAATGATTTATGTGAAGGAAATATGCTTTTGAAAAATGAAATTATCTTGGTGGAAAAACAAAAAGAAATTGCTTTGCAAGAAAATAACTCTTTAAAAAGAAAAATGATTGAAAAAGAAAAGGTTATTGTTTCTAAAAAGAAAAAGACTATTGATCATGCTTTACATGCCACTACCACTATTGATCAAAATGAAGTTAAATTTTTGAAAAATAAAATAAATTGTTTGAACTCAACTTTGAGCTCATGTGCATTTAATCATAAGAGATTGGAAACCTTGTTTTCAAAGAAACAAGTTCCACATGTTCATGCACATCATCCACATGCATATTCACTATTTGCACGCCACGATCACACACATACACATATGCATTCTAAAGTGTACAAATGTACACATTGTGGCCGCAAAGGCCATTTAGCGAAGTTTTATTTTGATAGATTACATCATATTAATTTGCTAAAAATAAGAATGTTTGGGTTCCCTATAAAGATAACCCCAAGGACCCAAAAGAAAATGGGTACCAAAGTCCCCACCTTGTGTATTTGATGTAGGTGAGGGCTCTCACAAGACGCGAGAGATTTGGTGCCTTGGTGGTGGTTGCACATGGACTAGATGGACATACTTTTGATGCACCGCTATCAAGGAGTTTTGGTGGGACGACCATCATGTTTGGAGATTTGGAGTATAGTTCTTTGGTTTGGTAACTATCTCTAAAACTCCTAGTTAATTTACATGCTTTTTCATACATAATATTTTTAGCATGTTCTTGTTTTGTGCTTCATGTGGTAAATACTAGTTTAAATGTAGTTTTTATCAAAACTTGTATTTATATATGTTTGCACTTCATGATCATTTGTACTCACTTTATGCACATGTATAGGCTAGTTTTGATGATTCTCTCATTTATACTTGTTTTGCCTATTTTCATGTTTTTACTTCATGTATATGTATTTTTATTCAAATCTAATAAATATACATGTATACTCGTGAGTCTCTTGCCTTCATGCAAATACTATTAATAGACTCTTTTATGTTTGGGATATGTATGCATATTGTTAATTTTGGATAAATCATACATATACCTAGAAGTTTGTTTTTAGATGAAAAATGAATTTTTCATGTTTATCGCTTGTTTATTTAAGTGATATTTTGTTATTGAGCTTCATTAATTATTTTCATGGAAAATGCTAAACGCATGATTCTTGTACACTCACACTTTATTTATTTATTCATGACCTTGTTTCATGATTCTTTTGAGCTTTATCGATTTTGAGTGTCAACTCTTGTGTATTTGGTATGATTCATGAAAACATATGATTTGGTTTCATGTTTTGAAGGATCTTTAACTAGTTTTTTTAAAATTATCTTTAACTAGTTAATTATTCTTCATTTGGTAGTGATTTTCAATGCTAAAATATTTTCGAATCTATTTTTGAAAACCCTACCCATTTATGTGCGAATGGATGGGCGTGTATGCCTTGCGAACCTTATTGAAAATCTTTTATCTTGAGCATATGAAGGGTGGTAGGTTATGAGTTATATACATGATTTACATTGTTATTTTCAATTGGTATCTCAATTGATATTTTTGTATATACTCATATTTTGTTTATATATATATATATGTATGCTTTCAATTTCAAATAATATCAATTTTTATTGGTATTCTATTTCTCATACATATATATGATTTTCATGTGCTTGCTTTACAATGGGTTTACATATTCAAAGCACAAAATTAGTTTATGCTAAGCTTGATCTAAAACTTTATTTTCAATTGATTTTTCAATTGATATTTTAAACATAATGCATAAGCTTATGAAAAATAAAAAATTTGATCATTGTGTTTTAAAATTGGTATCAAAATTAAAAATTTGTAATGTTTATTTACAATAATGATTATTTACAATTTGGTATCTTAAAAACTAATTGTTTTACAAGAGCTCTGATACCTTTAAAAAAATTTTGTTTATATGATATCTTAAAAATTTGATTACTAGATATCTCAAAATTTGTTTTCTTAAGAAAAATTCAAAATTTTGTTTGAATAAGAAAAATCAAAACATTTTTGATTTGGATTGCCTATATGCAAGGAGAGCTTAACATCTCTTCCACATATAGATTCATGATGAGTGTATCTTATATTGAGGAGCTTGACAACTCTTCTTTATGTGGTACACGTGTGTAGGGGGAGCTTCACATCTCCTCTTATGCATTATATATTATGTGTTATGTGAATTAGGGCTTGTCATCCCTCTTTCATGTAATGTATACGTGCAGGAAAGTTAACTTAGCGTCTTCCTCTTCATGAATGTATATCGCATATAACTTTTGTTGATTGATTTGTTTTCACCCCTTATTGATCTCTTTGTTTATGACAAAAAGGGGGAGAAAAATTTTGTTTTTACTTTAACCCTTTGTTGATGATTGACAAAAAGGGGGAGAAGTATTTGAGATGTATATGCATGTTTTTCTTGCTTTATTATGAAAGGGGAGAAGTATTTATGTTTATGCATATATGTTTTTATTTTGCAAATAGGAGAAAAAGAATTTGATTTGTTTTATGCTTGATTGGCATGTTTATCTTTATTTGCTATGCATGAGTTAAGGGGGAGCTTCTTTGAAGCTTTACTTTAATCCATGCATATATAACTTCATGAGTTTTGTCATCATCAAAAGGGGGAGATTGTTGGCCCGAAGGCCCATCACTCTAGTTTTGATGATGATCAACTCATGTAGTTATAGTACTAATAATCTTGTATTTATTTAGTCTCAGATTTGTGATCAAGATCTTAGTAGGTGTGTGGCTTCAACAAAGGATTTAAAGTCAAGTTTTGAAGCTAGCACGGTTTGATTCAAGAGCTTGTGCATCAAGACCACATCAAGTACTCAAGAGGAGTGTAGCTCTATGAATCATGTTTGGACCAAGTCAAGAAGATGAGAAGACTTCAAGTGAAGACTTCAAGATCAAGACTTGTGTCTAGGTTTGTTTTATAAGATTTTGTTTTTAGATAAAATGTAAAGGATAGAATAGTTGGTGGATTGCTCAAGTATATCTATACACACACACTCTTGATTTAGTTGTCTTTTCAAAAAGGAATTTTCAGTTTAGAAAAGAATTTCATTTTGGAAAAATACCGGTTTGGTTTTTAGTATTCAAGTTTACACGTATTAACCAAAACCGTATTTAGAGCTTAATGTCAAAAACATAGATATTTCACCATGTTTGTGTAGTGGATCATATCCATACACTCTATGCTTTAAAAGAGTTTAAATATCTTATTTTTATATTTGGTGAAGTTTTGGAAAAACAAATTTTTGGAAAAATCAATTTGGAAAAATACAGTTTTTGTTTTGAGCCAATTTTTCCAAGTTACAAAAATAGTTCAAATCTTTTGTAACATGTCTTGATTTTGTGCAAGCATGTTTGATTATCAAAGTAAAGTGTTAAAACTATTTTTGTAGATTTTTCATGAATTTATGGGATTTTATTTAACTTTAAAAGTCAACATTTTTATCCCTAAAACATTTCTGATCTGGCTTCAGCCGGTCGACCGAAGCCTGAAGGCGGTCGACCGGGCGGTCGACCGACATGCACAGACGTGCACGCCAGTTCTGGCAGGAGGGCCAGTCGACCGACCCGGTCGACCGTCCAGAGAGCTCTGCTCTCTGGAAAGGCCCCGATCGACCGACCGGTGACCGGACAGAGAGCAGTGTTCTCTGTATCCTAGCCACGGTCGACCGGCCGGTCGACCGCTGGCTCAACGGTCTGAAAAATGACTGTTGGCCGGTCGACCGGACGGTCGACTGATAGGCCACCTGGACCCCAACGGCTAGTTTTTCTAGCTCTATAAATTAGGGCATTTGAGGGCTGTTTTCTATAAGATTTTTGGAGAGTTTTTAAGCCAGTTTTTCCTACTCTATTAAGAGGTTTTCTCCACAAATTTGAGAGCAAAGATTTCTAATCAAAAGAGAGTTTTTATCAAGAGTGTTTAAAGTGATTTTCTTGAGTTTTCCTCCACCATCTCTTTCCTTGTTTTCTCACACAACACTTGAGCCATCCATTGCTATATCTACCCATAGGGATTTGTTATGAGAGGATTTTAGGTGATCAAGAGTTGTGATCACCAAAGTTCTACTTTGTACTTTGAGGAGGCGGACGTGTGTGTTCGCATTGTTTCGGGTCCTAGTGGGGACTCGGTGTTTCGGGTTCTAGTGGGAACTCGGTGTTTGAGGTGCGGCCTCGGCGAGCCGGTGGGCTTGCGGTGTGTACGGACTAGGGAGTCCGAGAGCTTGTAGGTGTTGCGGCACCGAGTGATCCGGTGGGATCGGTTTTAGTGGAAATCCTTCGTGTGTCGAAGGTGGGGATGTAGAGCAAGTGTGCTCGAACCTCGAAACAAATCCCTCGTGTTTGCGATTGCTCTCTCTCTCTGTCTCTTGTTTATATCTTGCATACTTATCTTGTCTTTATCTTTATATGCATGATATACATTTGTGCTTAATTGTTATATTGCTTGGGATTGTTTGCTAACACTAGTTTTCAACCAAGAGAGCCAACGCGGCACCTCAACACATATCTAGGAAATTCTTGAGGAGTTAGTCCAGAGCCCTTCACGGGGAATTCGGCTACACACTTTTGTTAAACTTGGTGTTTAGTGTAAGAAGTTTTGTTTAGGTCATAATAGTCTTTAATTCCGCATTTAGTGACCATTAGATTAGCCATCACCTATTCACCCCCCCTCTAGGTGATTTACAGTAATGATCTTGCCTTTAGGGCCTTGATGCTCCATCAAAGAATATTTTCCACACTTCGTCCTCTGAAATCATATTAGATTCGAAAATCTCGTTTGGAATATCTTCATGAAGTTTTGAGCTTTCTGAAACCGGATGAGTAGCTGGGATGTCTGCAAGCGCTTGGCTTTTATCTGCCTTCTGAGAAACAAAGAGCATGTATGGTTTGGCCCACTTAGTTAATCTTGAAATTAGTGATCCTGGTTTCGTCATGAGGAGATGCAAAGAATTCACTCTAGAAATGACATGTATGGTTTGGCCAACCAAGTAATGCCGCGTCTTTTGAATAGCAAAGACAAGAGCTAAGCATTCCTTTTCAATGGGGTTATAGCGAGATTCAGCCCCTATCAGAGTCCTACTCAGATAATAGATGGCCTGTTTGTGGCCGTCATCGTTCTTTTGAGCAAGCAGAGCACCAAGAGAATGGTCCATAGCATTCACATAAAGCGGGAATGGTTTTCCTAATGTTGGAGCCACTAAGTCCGGAGGTTTAGTGAGGTATCTTTTGATATCCTTGAAAGCTTCTTGACAGGCTTTATCCCATACAAAAGAGACACCTTTTTTCATGAGCCGGGTGAATAGTTGACAACGGCCTGAGAGATTTGAGATGAATCTTCTGATATAGGCCAACCTATCTTGCAGACCCCTAAGCTCTTTGAGATTCTTAAGCGGAGGTCATCATTGCCATTATCGGCCATGTGCACCGATACTCTACCCATTCGCACCGAGCTGACCGTTGCTGAAGAAGCATACCCACTGGCTTCCCCTTCATCATCAGACCATTGGAATAAACTTTTCAATGGTTCTGGTGATATTACTCCAGTCGAAGAGGATGGCTACTCATAATTGTAGGGTATTGCCACCCTAGATCTGGTGCTTCGGAACACACCTTCTTCTCCTACCAAGACTTGGCCTAAGCCAGGGCTATAGTCCGGGTCTAGAGAACTGAATGAAGGGGAGTTAGCACCATGCGGCGCTCGTCTGTCCCTATGCAGTTCACGTCCCCTTCCTATCATGTTGATGGATGCAGAGGGCAGATCTGATAGATTTCGCGATTTGCTCCTTTTGTGATGCTTCGTAAGAGCTCGCACCGATAGTCGATTAAAAACTGAATGTCGGTTTGGAAGGGTGGCGGGCACTGGTCCTAGTCGGCAATGGACTGAATGGATCGTCATTACTGACATCCCACTTGTTCACAATAGGCAGGAGAGGTTTGGAGTAGTTCTAACTTTCTCTTGTTAGTTAAGAACTCTCGCGGGTCAGGATTAACCGAGCTTAAGCGATCCAGCGTGGAGACTCGAGCGGATCGCGCACTGGTCTATTCAGGTGATTTTGAAATCACCTTTTTACTTATAGCTCTATTTGCAGGGGCGGACTTAGCACAAGAGGGCTTTGGAAAAGAAGCACGGGACAATGTCTCGTCCTTTGCATTACCGCAGAGGCAATTAGTACTGCATAGTGCTTTAGTTCCAGCTTCGCGGCTGAGAACTCTGGTAGCACCCTTGGGCGCTGGAGCTGCATAAGCACTGCCATCAGCATGCAGGGATGATCCCTTAACTTGGCTCCGAAGAGCGGACTTAGCGCTGGAAGATTTTGAGAGCGAAGTCATAATGACTTCGCTTTTAGCACGCTGTGGTGCTTCGTTCTTGGCCTTGTAGCGAAGGTGGCTAGCACTGCTGAGTGTTTCAGTTCCAGTCTTGCGGCTAAGAACTTCACGAGTACCTTTAGGTACTGGAGCAGCGCTAGCTACGCCATCAGTAACTCGCCTGTGAGAGCGAAGTTGACACTATGGGTCACTGTTCTCAGATTGGGCGAAGGCAGAGATACCAATTTAGCCTCGCGGCTAATAGTCTCAGAAAACTGTATAGGCATTTTGCCCTTGTCTTCGCGTGATAGGCGAAGCTGTGCTGGAGCTTTGCCTGAAGCTTCACACGGAGCTTTCTGCTTCGGCCTCCACATTTATTTAGGAAGTGAAGTTTTAGGTTCGCAGGGAACCTAGCTAGCCTTATGTAAGGCAGTTTTAGCCTCAATTGAGACTGAGAGGAGTTGGTGAAATCACCTAGAGGGGGGTGAATAGGTGATAATGCTAATCAATGCACAATTAAAATTTATGATGCAACAATCAACCCAAAACAAGACTAGAAGCCGAATACCCCGTGAAGGGCTCTGAACTCCTTCCTCGTGATTCCTCTTGATAAGAGTTAGAGGTGCGCAATGCAATCTTGTTGTATGAGTATTTGATTGACAATATGAATTGCAACAAGTGAATAAAGCAATGAATGAATATAGAGCAAGTAATTGAAGCAAGTAATTAAAGCAAGTAATTGAAGCAAGTAATTAAAGCAAATAATTGAAGCAAGAATATAATGTAAGATAAGAGCAAGTAAACCAAACGCAAACACCGAGAATTTTTTCGAGGTTCGAGCACCCAGCTCTACGTCCCCGCCTTCACCCAGAAGGATTTCTAACCACTATAACTTCACAAAGAGTTACAATCACACCGGAGTACCAAACTCCACAATCTCGAATACAAGTATTTCTTGGTGATTAAAAGACCACAAACTCTCTTTTGCAAAAGCCTCTTTCCCTTACAAGAACCCTGTAGAACAATGGTTAGAATTGAAGCTCAAATATTGTAAGTGGAAAAAGAAAAAGAACTTGAAGAGTTTAGAAACTAAAACTTCAGGAATGAGAGATTCTTTAGCACAAAAACCAAGGACCAAGCTCTTTTGAAAACCTTTGAAAACTTTGAATATTTTGCCAATGCTTGTTGTTGTAAAAACCTCTACCCTAATAACCCCTTTATATAGGATTTAGGAAGAGTAAACATAGAAAAGTTTTACCTGAATATAAGAGGAAGAAATTGACCCTCTAATACAGCTAACCACGTTTTATTTAAACTTAAACACATTTTGAAAACATGTTAAAATCAGCCTCCAGAAAATTAGCCATTACTGCCAATCTGGCAGATTGGTCAACTTTGAGCACATTTTTCAGGCTGCAAACGTTCGAATTCGGAATAAGGCATATAGGAATAATTTGTAAATATTTAAGTCTTATTTTTAATTCAACTGAAATCATTACAATATCATTTTGTATTAAAAAGATATCAATAAAACACTGACAAATGTCAAATCAGAAAATGTAAGCTGTTTTCAGAACAAGAACAGAGTCAACCAAATATTTGATATCTTTAACATTTGAATCTGAAAATAATTATTGAATAAGAAATTTAGATCTAAAAGTTATCTTTGAAATGCAATTTAAATCATGTTATTTGAATATAAGAATAAAAAGTTATGATAACAATTATAAAAGGGTGTCAAGCAGATTAGCAGAACTAAAACTGGTTTAAATCCAAAACCCGATATATGTACTTGAAATCCAAAACCGATTAAATCAAATACCAAACGTATTGAATTTATGTGTGTGTATTTGAGCTTCAACCTATCCACTATTCGTTGACAAAACTATAAAACTAAAAACAAATCTAATGAAGTCTCTTGAGCCAAACTGAAGTCTTGAGCCATGCAATGCCATGCTAGAGCCTTATCTTCTATGATCATTCCTTCTTGTGCCATTTGCCTTATTTGCTCCATGAACCGAGAAAATCTTGCAAAAGCTAAACAATGGCCTTCAAAATAGTACTAACCTGAAACTCATCTTGAACAAACTTATTAGTACCAATATAGCTCTTAAGTGTTTTGTTATCATCAAAACTCTAAACAAGTGGAGAGTGTAACCTCTTGGGCCAACAATCTCTCCCTTTTGATGATGACAAAACATATAAGTTATAACACAAGATATAAAAGGGATATAAAAACTCCCCCTCAAATGATACTCTATTTTATCAAGTATAAAACATGAAAACATATACATATATGAATATGTACAAAACATGAAACCTACATATACATATATGAGATAAACATGTACAAAATATGAACATGTACAAAATATGAAACCAAAACATGAAATCACCAATACTTCTCCCCCTTTTTGTCATACATCAAAAGGGTTAGCAAACAACCACTAAATAATATGCTTGAACAAGATATAAACATGCATATATGCATACATAAACTCAAATATCTCCTTCCTTTTTTTTTAAATACCATTTTAAAATTTTTGATAAACATATTGATACCAATTGAAAAATATTGATACCAATTAAAGGTAAAAACTAAATTTTTAGATAAACACTAAAATCATTTTGCAATAAGGATACGAAATAGAGAATAATACCAATTTAAGATCATTGATACTAAAATTGAAAATGTTAGCATATATCAAACCAAAGTATTTTACATCATAAATGGTGGAGTAAGATACCAATTTAAAATGAAAACTGATACAAATTGAATTTACAACCAATACCAATTTTACATAAAACCAATTTAAAAACAAGAATTTTCTCTCCCTTTATGAAATACTAAAAGAAACATTGCATAAGCTTGTAATAGATACTAATTAAAAATAATTGAAGTAAATCAAGCTTAGCAAACATAATTTGTGCTTTTTCAAAAAAATGTAAAGCCATGTGAAACAAGCACAATCAAATCATATATATGTATGCATGGATATACCAATTGAAATTGATACTATTTGAAATGAAAGCATACATACATAAAAATATATGAGTATACAAAAAAATTGTCAATATTGATACCAATTGAAAAAGTCCAATGATACCAATTGAAACAATAATAAGATCAAGTGTATAACTCATAATCCTTTCCACCCATTTCATGCACAAGTTTAAAAGATTTTCAATGTTAAGCATACAAGGCATGGTCGCCCAACCAACCACCCATAAATGGATAGGGTTTTCAAAAATAGGTTTGAAAATATAGTATGTTTGAAAACTCTACCATATTGAAGAATACGAACTAGTTAAAAGAAAAATTTGTAAACTAGTATGAAATCCTTCAAGCAAGGAATAAAATAAAAATATTTTTCATGAAACACATGTAAATCACATGGCACTAAACACTCGAAATCAATAAGGCACATATTATACTCATAAAAATAAAATCATGAGAAACCAT
Organism: Agave tequilana; assembly: GCA_038442645.1. NCBI lineage: Eukaryota > Viridiplantae > Streptophyta > Magnoliopsida > Asparagales > Asparagaceae > Agave > Agave tequilana. Next base: position 28,558 of record JAVJIF010031519.1, read on the forward strand.
CAAATAAGGTGAGTGTACAAGTGTAATGTGAAACACATTATCATGAAAGTGTGCAATTAAGCTCAATTGAAATTCCTTAAAACATGAAAACATGAACTCATCAAAACTAAATTTCCATTAAAATAATTTATACTTCAAGGCATATGTATGTTTTGACAAAACAAGAAGTATACATACATATCCCTAAACACAATTGAGTCCATAATAAAGATTTGTATGAAAAGCAAATGACTCAAGGGGTGTACATGTATATCTTAAGGTTTGGCAAAATAGACATATACATGAAGTGAAATCACATGATTATAAAACATGTCCAAAATTGGGAATATAAGTTAAAATGCATGAATCATCAAAACTAGACTATACTAGCACATCTAATGGGTACAAATAAGCATTCAAGCACAAACATATATAAAGATTTATTTGTGGCCCACTATATGTACAAGTATAAATCCTAACCTTAATGAAAACTAACATCTAAACGTATATTCAAAACATGAGGCATAAACTAGACATAAATCAACATGATAATCATAAAAATGATAATTATGTAAATCCACATGCTATTAGACCTATGATATACATAATAGCTAAACAATGGTGAGAACACAACATATGGGTCCATATAAACATGGGTGATCTCAAAAGTTATACATGCATGTCAATGATCTAAGAATCATGGCATTTAACATACTAATCAAAACATGAAGCATCAAAAACAAAAATCATAAACGTACATATGGTCATTATGTATATGCATGTGTAATAGATTTAGGACATACATATTAGTTTAAAAACAAGGTGAGAACACAAAGATAAGTCCATATTAAACATGGGTGTCTCAAATAACTAACATGTATAACACTAATCTAATTATCATCACATAAACATAATAATCAATAAACCAAGACATGCTATAAATTGATGAACATGAAAAAGCATGCAAATATAAACGGGAGTTAGAGATTGATACCAAAATCGATGAAGGCACCTCTCTAGTTCTCCAAACCAAGGTGGTCTTCCCACCAAACTTCCCTTGAAAGTGATGCATCTAAATAATCCTCATGAAGCACGGAACGCATCCACCTCAAGGTACCGCTACTCTCACGTCATGCGAGAGCCCACACCTACATCAAACACAATAGGGGTGGTCTTTGGTACCCATTTCCTTTTGGGTCCATGTGGGTTAGTACCTTTCCTAACCCAAACAAAATTATTTGCTAAATTAACATCATGTATACGATCATAGCAAAATTTAGCAAGGTGGCCCTTACGTCGACAAAGTGTACAAGTGTACACATGAGCATACAAAGTGTGATGGGTGTGTACGTGAGGAGCATGTGTATGCTGTGGAGGGTGTGCATGCAAAAATGAAACTTGTTTCTTTCGAACCAAGGATTCCAAGCGTGTATGATTCAAAGCACATGGGCTCAAAGTGGAGCCCAAACAATCAACACTTTTCTTCAAAACATTTATATCATTTTCAATACTAGATGATAAAGTGGAGCGTGCAATAGATGTGCTTGGTGAAGCTACACTAGCATGGCAAACATGTGAGTCTATATCATTTTTCAAAGATTTATTTTTATTTAAAACTAAATCTAATTCTTTTGAAATAAACTCAATTTCATTTTTCAAAGAATGGCTATCCTTTAAAATAAAATCTAATTTTGAAGATAAAACCTCATTGTTTTTCACAACGTCATCACAATCATTTTTACTTTTTAAAAATTCATTTTCATTTATGGCAAGGTCTAGTTGAGATTTAAGTGAGTCACGTTCACTACAAATCTCTTCCTTCTCTTGCAAAATTAAATCAAATCTTGAACACAAATCCTCATATTCTTCTTTTAGTTCAAAATTCTTCCTTTTCAAAAGATCATGCTTTTTCAAAAAAATTTCAAACTTTTTAGCAAGTTTCATATTTAAGGTTTGAACTTCTAAACACCCATAGCAATAGGAACTAGTGCTATCATCTAGATGAGATTCCAATTGTACCTCAAGGGAGTCATTCCCTTGGACCATGAGGCAATGCTCGTCGGACTTGTCTCTCCTAAATCTTCTCATCTTTTCGATAATCTTTGGTAGCTCGGGAGAAGTCAAAATACTCCAAACTGCAAAAGCCGAATCATAGTGAGCAAACACATATAAAAGATCTTTATCAATAGATGCTCTAAGTGTCTTAAGAGCTAGTGCATTGGCCTTTTTATGTTTGCTATCATTGGGGTAGGATTCTTTAGTAGTGGCTTGATAAACTTTATGTCCTAGGGTTTTCAAATGACAACTCATCTTGGCCTTCCAAATATCAAGTCTAGAAATATCAAACATGAGAGGGCTATCCATGAGTGCAAACTATATGTGTGCAAATGCAAATGCAAATGAAGATTAGCAAACTAAGATCTCACTCCTAGGTGGTTAAACCTAAATATCAGGAGCGTAGGCTCTGATACCAATTGAAACACCTAGAGGGGGGTGAATAGGTGATAATGCTAATCAATGCACAATTAAAATTTATGATGCAACAATCAACCCAAAACAAGACTAGAAGCTGAATACCCCGTGAAGGGCTCTGAACTCCTTCCTCGTGATTCCTCTTGATAAGAGTTAGAGGTGCGCAATGCAATCTTGTTGTATGAGTATTTGATTGACAATATGAATATGCAATAAGTGAATAAAGCAATAAATGAATATAGAGCAAGTAATTGAAGCAAGTAATTAAAGCAAATAATTGAAGCAAGAATATAATGCAAGAGATAAGAGCAAGTAAACCAAACGCAAACACCGAGAATTTTTCCGAGGTTCAAGCACCCAACTCTACGTCCCCGCCTTCACCCAGAAGGATTTCTAACCACTATAACTTCACAAAGAGTTACTATCACACCGGAGTACCAAACTCCTCAATTTCAAATACAAGTATTTCTTGGTGATCAAAAGATCACAAACTCTCTTTTGCAAAAGCCTCTTTCCCTTACAAGAACCCTGTAGAACAATGGTTAGAATTGAAGCTCAAATATTGTAAGTGGAAAAAGAAAAAGAACTTGAGAGAGTTTAGAAACTAAAACTTCAGGAATGAGTGATTCTTCAGCACAAAAATCAAGGACCAAACTCTTTTGAAAGCCTTTGAAAACTTTGAATATTTTGCCAATGCTTGTTGTTGTAAAAACCTCTACCCTAATGACCCCTTTATATAGGATTTAGGAAGAGTAAACATAGAAAAGTTTTACCTGAATATAAGAGGAAGAAATTAACCCTCTAATACAGCTAACCACATTTTATTTAAACTTAAACACATTTTGAAAACATGTTAAAAATCAGCCTCCAGAAAATTAGCCATTACTGCCAATCTGGCAGATTGGTCAATTATGAGCACATTTTTCAGACTGCAAACATTTGAATTCAGAATAAGATATATAGGAATAATTTTTAGATATTTAAGTCTTCTTTTTAATGCAATTGACATCATCTCAATATCAATTTTTATTAGAAAGATATCAATAAAACACTGGCAAGTGTCAAATCAAAAACTGTAAGCTATTTTCAGAACAAGAACAGAGTTCAACCAAATATTTGATATCTTTAACATTTGAATCTGAAAATGATTATTGAATAAGAAATTTAGATCTGAAAGTTATCTTTGAAATGAAATTTAAATCATGTTAGTTGAATATAATAATAAAAAGTTATGATAACAACTATAAAAGGGTGTCAAGTAGATCAGCAGAACTAAAACTGGTTCAAATCCAAAACTCGATATATGTACTTGAAATCCAAAACCGATTAAATCAAAAACCAAACGTATTGAATTTATGTGTGTGTATTTGAGCTTCAACTTATCCACTATTCTTTGACAAAATTATAAAACTAAAAACAAATCTAATGAAGTCTCTTGAGCCAAACTGAAGTCTTGAGCCATGCAATGCCATGCTAGAGCCTTCTCTTCTATGATCATTCCTTCTTGTGCCATTTGCCTTATTTGCTCCATGAACCTAGAAAATCTTGCAAAAGCTAAACAATGGCCTTCAAAATAGTACTAACCTGAAACTCATCTTGAACAAACTTATTAGTACCAATATAACTCTTAAGTGTTTTGTTATCATCAAAACTCTAAACAAGTTGAGAGTGCAACCTCTTGGGCCAACAGTTGGAACGTGGCTCGTCCAATTGCTTGCCCGACTAAGACTGTTTCTACTCTGAAGCCTTGACCACAGAGATCCTCCTGTGGTTACGAGCGTGGAACACTAGGCTACCCTCAGAGAGCAATTCTTCGAATTATTCTTGGTCGAAATGAATGACCAAGTTTTCAAGAATGATGGGCTCAAGACTCTGACCGTTGCATTATGACACTATCTCCTTGTTACGCCAAAAGACTGATTTTCCCAGCGGAGTCACATATTGTTTTCCATTAATTTGCAAAAGAGAAAATTTACAAAAAATAAGATCGAGGAGCGAAATTACAAGTACTTCTTTAAAGAAAGAAAAAATACAAGTAGATTGCCTCTGAGATTTCTAGATAAATGTGCTGGTAGGAATCTGGTCAGCACGCGTTCACTTTATCCCTTTGATAATGCAATCGATCAGGTGATCAAACTGCCTCCTAGTAAGATTCTCTTCTCGCTTGGTTCGGAGAATCGGAGAATTGAAAGCAGAAGATCAGTAGAGCCCTTTTGCTAAGAGTTTTACTCTTTACTCTTTCTAAGCCAATCTCCTCTCTGTCCGTCCTTTTTCGCCCCCTGCTTTGGCTCAACAAGGGACCATTTATAGTAAATGTGGGGTGTAACCGCCCCCTTGAATTCAGCAAAGCTAAATTAGTCTTTAGCTTCGCGCGAGGCTCATAAATGATCTTGCAGTGAAGCTGCTTGCGAGCTTCTAGCGAAGCTAGAGAGTGTTCGTGCGAACTCCTCCCTGCTGTTAAGGCTTAATTGTCTCCACTTAATGTGAGACGAAGTGGGCGGGTGTAACCGCCCACTTAAAGTGGCATTAATCCCACTAAATTAGTGGGCTTCACCCATTAATCCCTTGTGGGATTTTGAAACGGTCAATTTGATCACCCGACAAAGCTCACTGCAGAGCTAGATCATGCGAAGCTAGATTATACGAAGCTAAGACTTAGCTCATAACTTCAGGCGAAGTTACCTTCAGAGTCTCGTGCGAAGCAAGACTCAGCCCATAGCGGAGCTATACCAGCTAGGATAAGGCTTCTGGCGCGAAGCTCCTGGATCAGCCTCTGGCGGGGCTAAATGGGAACCTTCAGGCGAAGCTAATAGTTAGCTTTAAAGCGAGGCTACCACCAAGCTTAGGTGAAGCTGTTAGTTCCATGCGGAGCTATGAAGCTTACCTTGGGCTTATGTCAGGCTAAGTATTGAGCTAACTTAGCGTCTTAGGCCTGCTTAGGTCTCTCCAAAGGCAACTTTGGCTTACATCTGCTTTACTGGATTAGTTATGTCCATGTTGATGCCTTATCTCTGGTCATTAGCTTGTCTTCGACTTATCTTTTATAGATGTCGATAAGTTAGACGTTGTTCAGACCGGCTGAAGAAGAATGCGGGAGTTCTGTCTTTTTCGAGTGTCAACAATATATATTTATGTTTACTTATATATGCATGTTTATTTATGTTTATGCATATATATGTGTTTTTGTTTAGTACCTCATTGAATATTCTTAATGTTTTCCTATGCACGAGTGAAGGGGGAGCTTACACGAAGCTTATCCTTAATCAATGCATATATAACCTCATAAGTTTTGTCATCATTAAAAAGGGGGAGATTGTCAGCCTAAAGGCCCTTCACCTTAGTTTTGATGATGATTAATTTATGAAATTATGTTACTAATGATCTTGTGTTTAATAAGTTTCAGATATAAGTCAAGATCCTTATTGGTGTTTAGCTTCTACAATAGACGTGAAGTTAAATTTTGAAGCTATCACATGTTGATTCAAGTGCTCGCGCGTCAAGATCGCATCAAGTACTCAAGAGAAGTCTAGCTCTATAGATCAAGTTTGGATCGAGTCGTCTTTAAGAAGAAGATCTACAAGAAGACTTGCATCTAGATTTGTTTTAGTTCAGATCTTCTATAAGGATAGAATAGTTTTGAATTGCTCAAGTATACACACACACAAAAGTTTATAGTTTTGATTTTCAGTTTAACCGTTTTAATTTCAAAAAGTTTATGTTTACTTAGTTTACACCAAGACATATAGAATCAAGTTTCAAGTTTTGTGTTTTTGTTTTTCAAGTATACATCCTTGCTTTCATGAATAGAGTTCATTAAAAGAAGTTTACATGATTTTATGTATATTGGATTAAATTCATATGCACCTATAATTCAGATGTTTAGAAAAACTTATTTTGATGTATCTAGTCATGTGTTTAAGTTTTATTTTTATCAAAACTTATTTTGGGATTTAATGTTAAAAATAAAGATATATCATTTATATGTGTACTGGATTCTATCCATACACACTATGCATAAAATGTGTTTCAAATATCTTGTTTTTATATTTATATAAGTTTATAGAAAAATCGTATTTTCTTTTAGAAATTGGTTTTTGGAAAATACAGTTTATGTTTTAAGCTTAAATTTTTATGCCTCAAAAATAGTTCAAATTGTTTGTAATATGTTGATTTTTGATCAAATATATTTGTATTTCAAATATTTACATGAACTTATTTTTATGAAATTTATGAAGTTTTATTGGAATTTATAGGTATTTCAAAGTCCTATTTTTCAAACCTATAATCTGTTATTGGGCTGTTGTCGGTCAATCGACCGGTCAACCAAAGCCTGGCTCGATCGACCGACGTGCACAAGGAATGTGCACATACCCAAGCCCTTGACTCGGTCGACCGATGGGTCGACAGTAGTAAGGGATCGGTCGACTGATTGGCTCACCCAACTCTCTGTTGGGTGGCGGTCAACTGGTCGGTTGACTGCCTGATTCCTGATTCTACTTCCTGATTCCTCTCTGTGCCTTGGGTACGGTCGACTGCCTGGTCGACCAATAACCCCAATGGTCGTTTTTATGACCGTTGCCCGGTCGACCGCCCGGTCGACCGACAGGTCAATTTTGATCTGTTCTGGACCTCAACGCTATATTTTGGAACCCCCCTATAAATATGGGTTTCCTTGGCCAGTTTTTTCACAAGTTTTTCAAGAGACAAAATTTCTACCTTCTACAGAGTTTTTAACAAGTTTTAGAGCTTTAAATTCTCTATCTTAATTTTGTTTCAAAGTTTTGGAAAATCAAAAGAAAACAAAGTTTTGGGAATCTAGTTTTGTTCTTCATTTCTTCATCTATCAAGAAGTTTTTTTCAAGTGTTTTCTTTGTGATTTCTTTTCCAAAGACTTTGTTCACTCAGATACTTGAGCTCTTCATTGCAAATCTATGCTCTAAGATCTTATTTGTGAGAGGTATTATTTGTGATCTTTTGAGATCACCAAGTCATTTTTTGTGATCTTTGTGATCACTAAGTTGTAATCTTTTCCTTACTTTATGCTTGGCTTTGTGCCTACCTCTTGTGTAGAGGTGTGTGAGAGAGTTGGAGTTGTGTAGTCCCGGTTTGTATTTGTAATTCCTCAATGGTGATCCTATTGTGAAAGATCCTATAACGGATAGTTGAAATCATTCTGTGTGAAGGCAGGAACGTAGAGCGATGGCTCGAATCTCGAAACATATCTTGGTATTTGCATTTGGATCTTTCTCTCAACTCATAACTCTTTATATTTTGCATTATTATTCTTGTTCATATATATATATATATATATATATATATATATATATATATATATATATATATATATATATATATATATACATGCTTGATATTATTTGTGTTGGCCCAAAGGCCCTTCATCTTAGCTTTGATAATGACTAACTTATGAAGTTAAATTACTAATGATCTTGTGTTTAATAAATTTTAGATATTGATCAAAATCTTAGTAGGTGTTTAGCATCAATAAAGGATTCAAAGTCAGTTTTGGAGCTAACACGTGATGATTCAAGAGCTCACGCATCAAGATCGCATCGAGTAGTCGGATGGAGTCAAGCTCTATGGATCGTGTTTGGATCGAGTCATCTTAGAGAAATAGATCTACAATAAGACTTGTATCTAGATTTGTTTAGTTTAAAGTTTAGATCTTGTGTAAGAATGATTAGTTTTGATATGCTATACACACACACACAAGTTCAAATAGTTTTGATTTCGGTTTAAACCGTTTTGTATTTTCAAAAATATATCTTTCGGTTTCATGAATAGATAGAATCAAAAGAAGTTGACATGGTTTATGTGTATATTGAATTTTATCTATATAAATCTATACTTCATATTGTTAGAAAAACTTTTTTTGATGTATATCTAGTCATGTGTTTTAAGTTTTGTTTTAGATTTAATATCAAAAATATAGATATATCATTTATATGTGTATTGGATTATATCCATACACGCTATGCTTTGTATTTATACAAGTTTAGAGAAAAATCGGTTTTTCATTTAAAAGTTAATTTTTGAAAAATACGGTTTTTGATTTTAATCTTAAATTCATGGCTCAAAAATACTTCAAATAGTTTGTAATATGTATTGATTTTTTATCACACATATTTATACTTCAAATATTTATAAGAACTTATTTATGTGGATTTTATGTGATTTTATGGGATTTTATAGGGATTTATCAAGTTGCATTTTCAAACCCTAAAATCCTGGTCTGAGCCTTTTGGCAGTCGAGCAACCGATCGACCGGATCAGAGCTCGGTCGACCGGATGGATGACCGATGTGCACAAGACGTGCACAATGCCTTGGCCATTGGGGCAGTCGACTGCACGGTCAACCAATCCAGAGAGCTTGCTCTCTAGATCTGGCTCCGTTCGACCGACCGATCAACCGATCAGAGAGTTTGCTCTCTGGTTCTGGCCTCGGTCGATTGGGCGGTCGATGGACAGGCAGTTTTGCCTTGGGGCCGAGTGACCGGGTGGTTGATCGGCAAAAGCATGCACAAATATAAGTAAAGGAGTTTGGGTCGAGTTACTGCTTTTGCGATTCTTTCGTAGTAGCAAATTGGCTATACGGGTCGTATCCACAAGGAGAGAGAGCGATGAAAGTTTGATGCGGCTTCTTTGTTCAAGAAAAGAGAAAGTTCTTTGTTTTAAATAAATAATTTAAAAATGAAAACAAGTTGGTTACAATAATTGTTTAGAATGATTTGGTGGTTTGTAATAATGATTTATCTAAATGGTAAAAGCGCATGGCTAATTTTCTACTAAGTGCACCCACTAATCCCTAACTTCTTGAAGATGTAGCCTTACGATGGATCATAGGCAAGTATAACCTTTATGCATAGGAACTATTCACGTTGGGACCGAATGGAAGTCCTTTCTTTAACTTAGCTTCACAAGGCAAAACTTGGACATTCTCCTATCAAGATCCAATAGAAGACGAGAATAAGGGAAGACACAAGTGCACTAATGGTATCAGTAAAGTTAAAAGAAAAATCTCTAGTTTACAAAAATAAGTAAAGTATACAATCCATAGATCATCAAAAACCCATTAAGCATGAAATATAAGAAAGAGAATACTTGTATGTAAGTTAGAGTTAGAACCCTCGTCTTAAGATATCATAGCTCTTGTTTGCATAAGGCTTATTTGACACTATTGACTCATTTGGGTTTATCACTCAAGTTGTTAGAGATTAGTGGGTTAATAGTTAGTTAACCATGCAATGGAAGAGTTATTAGACACATGGTAGTAAAAGAAACAACAAAAGAAAAGAAGTAAAGAGAAAGGGAGTTACACTAAAACAATAAAGTAAAAGCAAATGGAAAACACAAGTAAATGGAAAGAAGAAAGAGAAGTAATTACTTGTTTTAGCTTGTCACCCTTCAAATACAACTTTTACACACTTTCTCTCTCTTTTACTCTAATGTCTAAAACTAAAACTAGAAGAAGAAAGAAAGAAACAACTACAACTTCTAGGAACAAAATAACAACTACTTGCTAAGGCTCTGGATCTGCTCCTCTTCAGACCCCAGGGGGTTTTTATAGGCACCAAGGGAAAGGGGGCCAGGGGGACAACCCCTGGCCCCAAGCCCGGGCGCGCCCGCACTCGTACGGCCACGAAAACGCGGCCCAGGCCGCGTTTCTACGGCCTTGCCAGGGCGGCGCGCGCCTGCCTTCAGGCAGCGTGCTGTCCCTTCTGTCTCCTATCAGCTGAATTTTCTGAATTTGTGATTTGATGTCCTGGGCTGACAAAATCGCCTCCCTAAGGTCAATGGCTACTTGGTAGGCATTTAATCACCCATTAAATGGTGATTTAGGATCTTCTTCTTCATTTGCACACCATGGACCTAGGATTAAGCAAGCAAAGCTTTATTAGCAGAATTTTAGATCAAATAAATATGTGAATGTGATAAAAATTATGCAAAATTAGAGACTAATCACACCCCCACACTTATCTTTTTGTTCGTCCCGAGCAAAATAAAAATAAAAAATTATTACACCACTTTCGCAGGTGATGTGATTGCACTGAGCATGTGCAACAAGTCTTTAAACCTCTAGGTTTCCCCTAGAGGAGGAGTGTTGTCTCCTGAGGGTTTTCAGCGGATTGCACCCACAAAGTCCAGTGAGTGAAAAATATTTAGTTGTTAGCAAACCTCTTTCAAGAAAAAGAATTTTCAATCATCTAAGTAAAAATGACCGAATAATGTAAGAATTAGGTTCAACCCTCATAAGTCCTCCTATACTTTAGCCTTCATAAAAGAAGAAATTATGGTTTTTCTTTAAATTTAGAAAGGATCTTGTATTTCTAACTCATTCTGTTATTTTACTTTAGATAGATATGCATAATGTGTAGATGTGCTTGGGATTTTTCAACTCAACTTTGAATATCATTTAATTTTATTAATATTTATCTATTATTCTTGGTTTTATTAGGCTTTCTACTTTACTCATGTAACACATATCAAACCGATGACTCCCAAACCAGATGGTTTTAAGGCACCAGGTGGAAAAACACCCCTCAGGTCAAATATGCAAGTAGAGTAGGCCATGAAATCAAGATTTACTTATATATTATATATATTTATTGTTGTTTTTTTTGGTGTGAGTAATCATGCTTCTTGAGGCACAATTATCCAGCATTTTTTTTCAGAGTTGTGTCTCTAATTTCAAGCATGTGTGTGTGGTTTATGCAAATTCTACTAAGGCGAAATAAAAGGTATAAGTTATTTTCCTTATCCCTCTCAACTCTTAGTCAACTAATATTTCATTTTTATTTAGGCTAAAATAAAGATTCCTTAATAAGGTTCCCTTATTCCTATAACCTTTTGGTATTTTTATAAAGAGTATGAAAATTCTTTTTTCATTCTGGAGATTTTTATTTTTTATTTTTTACTTTTTTATTTTTTTTTAGTGAAAGGAAAAAGAAAAAGTGAAAGTGTTAGCACCCCCCCACACACATATCTAATGCATTGTCCTCTATGAACGTCATGTAAATTCAAATGCAATAAATAGGGTGAAGAAATGATGTTACCGCCTTCGGCGAATCGCGCCAGCCAAGTGCGAATAGGCGAAAGAAATATCAAAAATATAGAAGGGTAAGCATATAAACAAGAAGTAAAGTTGTTTATTTTTTTTCAATTATTATATATATATAGTTTTCATTTTTTTTAGTTACAGTGTGGATAGCTGTGATTAGGTGTATGACGGGGCAAAAAGAATCAGCACACTATTGTTGGCCCAGAGGCCCTTCACTCTAGTTTTGATGATGATTAACTCATGTAGTTATTGTTTACTAATAATCTTGTGATATTTAGTTTCAGATATTTGATCAAGATATTAGTAGGTGATTAGCTTCAACTAAGGTGTTTTGGAGCTTTCACATGGTGATTCAAGAGCTTAGCACTCGGTTGGAGTCAAGCTCGTTGGATCGTGTTTGGATCGAGTCGACTTGGAGATGGAGTTCTGCAAGAAGACTTCGATTTGTTTAGTTTAAGATTTTATTCAGATCATTATAAAGATTAGATAGTGTTGATATGCTCAAGTTCACATACACACACTTGTTTCAAGTTTCATGTGTTTGGTTTTTCGGTTTAACCAGTTTCAGTTTTTCATATGATTTTCATGGATAGATAGAATCAAAACAAGTTTACATGGTTTAATGTATATTAGATTTGATCTATATACATCTATGCTTCATCTATTTAGAAAAACTTATTTTGATAGTCTATTTCATGAGTTTGGAGTTTTTGTATTTAAACAAAACTTATTTTTGTATTTAATATCAAAAACATAGATATAATATCTTTCATGTATATTAGATTCTATCCATATACAATATGTTTTAAAGTTATTTCAATATCATGTTTTTGTATTCACATGAGTTTCAGAGAAAACGGTTTTTCATTTGAAAAATCTAAGTTTTCGAAAATACGATTTTTGGTTTAAGGTAAATTTTCAAGAACACAAAAATGGTTCAAATTCTTTAGAATATGTGTTGAATTTTACTCACACATATTTGTATTTCAAAGATCTTATAATAACTGATTTTTGTGAAATTTATGTGATTTTATGGGATTTAATCAAACTCAAAAACCCAAGTTTTTAATCCCTAAAATATTTGACCTGGCTGTCTGCCAGTCGACCGTAGCAGAAGTCAGTCGACCGGTCCTGTCGACTGACGTGCACAGAACGTGCACGCAGCCCAGGCTGGGAGCCGGTCGACCGGGTCGGTAGACCGCCAGAGAACAGAAGCTCTCTGGAAATGGCCTCGGTCGACCGCCCGGTTAACCGGCAGAGAGCTCTGCTCTCTGTTTTCAGTTTTCGGTCGACCGGCCGGTCGATCGGTGGCTCAACGGTCATAAATATGACCGTTGGCCGGTCGACCGCCCGGTCGACCGGAAGGGCAAATTTTCCCTTTCCTGCTGCCAATGGGCAGAATTCATTTGGGGCTATAAATACCCCCCATTTGAGCTGGTTTTATATAACAGTTTTAAGAGCAAAAATCTTCATCTTCTTAAGTGTTTTAGCTACAAGTTTTAAAAGAGTTTTTCGGTTTAAAAGATCAATCTTTATTTGTTTTATAGAGTTAGAAAAATCAAAGAAAAAGAGAAGTCTTTGGGATTTATTTTTGTTCTTCATTTCCATTATATCCTAGAAGTTTTCCCAAGTATTTTCTTTGTGATTCTCATTTCCAAGCTCTTTATTTTCTCACACTTGAGCTTATCTATCTATTCTATCTATTAGGATCTATATTGTGGGAAAAATTCGTTTGTGGTTTGTTGAAACCTCCAAGTGTTGTAAACCCTTATCTTTGCTTGCCTTTGTGCCTTTCCCTCTAAGTGTAGAGGAGGTTGTGCAATTGGATTGTTAGTATCCCTCTAAGTGTAGAGGTGATTGAGCTTGTTGGTATCCCTCTAGTGAGAGGTTGATCTTGTGTTGGCTTTGTGCCTAGCCTCTCGTGAGAGATTGTATTCGGTGAGAGAGGAGTTGTGTACTCCAAGTTGTATTTTCCCAAATCCTCAGTGGAGGTTCCCTGTGTGGGAAGTCCTGTGTGAATGATTTAGTGGAAATCCCTCTGCGTGAAGGCGGGGATGTAGAGCTGGGTGCTCGAACCTCAAAACATATCTCGGTGTTTGCGTTTGATCCACTATCTCTAACTCTCTCTCTTTTATTTTGTGCCTTGCATTGATTCATATTGTTCATTCATACTTATATGCTTGGTATTGTTTTTTTGTGCGCTTCATTTGTGTTAAACCAAGAGAGCTTTACATAGCACCCAACTCTTACTTAGAGAAATTTAGAGGAGATAGTCCAGAGCCCTTCACCGGGAATTCGGCTACACTCTTTGGTTACACTAAGTGTGTTGCAATTAGTTTTTAATTCCGCATTATTTGTCATTAGATTAGCCATACACCGATTCACCCCCCATCTAGGTGTACTTTCAACTATCAGCCGGTGATGCAGGCTCAGTGGTCAAAAAGGGCTTCAGTCTTTGCCCATTCACTTTGAATTCCGTGTTGTTCGTAGGATTGATAATAAGCACAGCACCGTGTGGGAAAATGGTGTGCACAATGAACGGTCCAGACAACGAGTCTTCAGCTTTCCCGCGAAAATATGAAGCCTAGAGTTGTACAACATAACCTTGTCTCCCGGGGCCAAGTTTTTCCAGTTTATGATCTGATCATAAAAAAGTTTAGTCCTGCTTTTAGTGATCCGAGCATTCTCATAGGCTTCGTTCTGTATCTCCTCTAATTCAGAGATCTACAATCTCCTTAGCGCACCGGCCTTACTCAGATCAAAATTGAATTGCTTAATGGCCCAGAGGGCACGGTGTTCAAACTCTACTGGCAGATGACAGGCTTTTCCAAATATGATTCTGTAAGGAGACATCCCCAGGACTGTCTTAAAAGCAGTGCGGTAAGCCTAGAATACATCGTTGAGTTTGACCGACTAATCCTTTCGGTTTTGTCTGACACTCTTTTCTAAAATGAGCTTGATCTGTCGATTGGTGACTTCAACCTGCCCATTTGTTTGGGGATGATACAGAGTAGATAACTTGTGATTCATGGAATATTTTCGCATCAGAGCTTCAAAAGCTCTATTGTAGAAAGTTGATCCATTATTACTAATAATCGCTCTAGGGGTGCCAAATCGGGAGAATATGTTTTCTTTGAGAAATTTGACAACCACTTTGTTGTCATTGGTCTTTGTTGGCACAACTTCTATCCATTTAGAGACGTAATCGATAGCAACCAAAATGAACTGGTTGCCGAAGGAATTCGGGAATGGTCCCAAGAAGTCGATACCCTAAACATCAAAAATTTCAACTTCCAGGATAGGGTTCAGGGGCATCATGTTTCTTCTTAAAATTTTCCCAATCTTCTGATAATTTGTACATGTCTTGCAAAAGTGGAATGAGTCTTTGAACAAAGTGGGCCAGTAAAACTCACTTTGTAAAATTTTCTCTACAGTCATGCGGGGACCGAAGTGTCCTCCGCATGAAAGTTCATGGCAAAAGCTTAGCACACTCCTTTGTTCTTCCTCTGGGATGAATCATCAAATAATCTGGTCGGATAATACTTAAAAAGATACGGCTCTTCCCAGAAGAAGTGTCATACTTGGCAAAGAAGGGACACGGGTCTTGCTTTGTCCAGTCAGCGGGTAATTGTCCAGTGGCCAGGTAGTTGGCTATGTCCGGATACCAGGGTTCCTTGAAAATGGCCAGGATGTGCACGTCTGGGAAATCCTCGTTGATCGGAGCTTGAATGATGGGTGCATTCAGAATTCGTGATAGATGATTAGCGACCACATTTTCTATACCTCGTTTATCCCAAATTTCAAGGTCTAATTCTTGAAGCAAAAGGATCCACCGAATCAGTCGGGCTTTTACTTCCTTCTTGGTTATGAGGTATCTTAGTACTGAGTGATCCATGAAAATCACCATCTTCGAACCTAACAAGTATGGCCAGAACTTTTCTAACGCAAAGACAGCGGCCAAGATTTCCTTTTCAGTCGTTGCATAATTCAGTTGGGCGTGATTCAAGGTCCTACTCGCGTAATAAATCACGTGCTGCCTATTGTCGATGCGCTGTTCTAGAACAGCGCCAATAGCAAAATCAGAGGCATCACACATGATTTCAAACGATTGTGCCCAATTAGGAGCAAAAATAATAGGCACAGAAATAAGTTCTTGCTTAAGCTTTCCCCATGACTTGAAACATTCATCGTTAAAATCAAAGGGCACGTCCTTTGCGAGCAAGTTGGTTAAGGGCCTAGCGATTTTGCTAAACTTCTTAATGAACCGTCGGTAGAACCCAGCATGCCCTAGAAAGGATCTAATATCCTTGATGCTTTTGGATGGAGGAAGCTTAGCAATTACTTTTACTTTAGCCTTGTCCACTTCAATTCCTCTCCTAGAAATCTCATGGCCTAAGACAATCTCCTGTCTTACCATGAAGTGACATTTCTCCCAGTTCAGAGTTAGGTTTTCCTTGAATCTTTGCAGAACCAACTCAAGATGATGAAGACATTGTTCAAATGAATCTCCATAGATGGAGAAGTCATCCATGAAAATCTCAAGAAAACGTTCCACCATGCCGGAGAACAAACTGAGCATGCACCGTTGGAATGTTGCGGGAGCATTGCACAATCCAATGGGCATGCGTCGATAAGCGAAGGTTCCGAACGGGCAGGTGAACGTGATCTTTTCCTAGTCTTCTGCAGCAATAGGGATTTGATTGTATCCCGAGTACCCATCTAGGAAGCAATAATACTCGTGTCCATCCAGGCGTTCAAGCATTTGGTCGATGAAGGGTAGCGTGAAGTGGTCTTTACGGGTGGCTGCATTCAACTTTCTATAGTCGACACAAATACGAACCTTGATAGGCAGTCTTATTTGTACCAACTTTTTTTTCCTCATTTTTAACCACCGTAAAGCCAGCTTTCTTTGGGACCGCATGAACAGGGCTAACCCATTAGCTACCAGAAATGGAATAAATGATCCCATTATCTAATAGTTTCAAAATTTTTGCTTTTATTGCCTCTTGCATGAGTGGGTTAAGCATGCGTTATGGGTCCTTCCTGGGAGTTGATTCATTAGTTAAATGGATTCTATGTTGAACTATTGCTGGACTTATCCCTTTGATATTCTTCATCGTCCATCCAATGGCTTCCCTATGTCTTTTCAGAATAGACATTAAGTTGTCCTCTTGTTGCTCAGTCAGGTGGGATGCTATGATGACTGGCAAGGTTTCTTTTCTGCACAGGTAGGCGTACTTGAGGTGTTTAGGTAAGGCTTTTAGCTCTAAGGAAGGTGTTGCTTCATTGGAGGCAATCTCCGGACTTGCAATCCTATGATGAGGTACACTTGGGCTTGACGCCCCGTCCACTGCCGAATCTACGATCTGGTCCAGATTAAAATCCTAAGACTCCAGATCAAACTCTGTCTCTGTTTCCATCTCCATGTTTTCCTCATGCTCACTGGTCAGATTTTTAAAGAATTGACCTCAAAAGTCTGATCATTGATATCCCTAGGTTGTCTTCCAATATTGAAGACATTGGCTTCCTTCGTCATGTCTCCAAAGGTCAATCGCATGGACCCATTCCTACAGTTGATTATGGCATTGGTTGTAGTAAGGAATGGGTGTCCTATGATGACCGGAGTTTGAGACAGCGGATTTGACACAGGTTGGGTCTCAAGCACAATGAAGTCAATGGGGTAGATGAAATCTCTGACCCGAATAAGGACATCTGTGATTTTTCCCTTTGGGATTTTCACAGATCGATCAGATAACTGAATGGTGACTCGAGTTGGACTCAGCTCACCCAACCTAAGTTGCTGGTATACTGAGAGAGATAGTGTAATACCCCGTTTCCAGAAGACGTACTTAGTTGCGTAATCAATTTTCCGATCTTATTTTTCGATTTACTTCCTGCAATTGACCGAATTTAATTTCAAATATTATTTTCCAATATTTTAGATTTTATATGATTTTCTGAAATTTTCCTGAATTAATTGAAAATCTTCAAAACCGGTGTCGACCAATGCTTCTGATCGATTCTCGGATTTTTAATTTGCAAACAGTTAGGAATTTCTAGAAAGTCCTTTAGGTATTATCTCTTAGAATTACATTTCTTATCTAAATACTTTTTCTGAGGATTTTATGAATTTATGAAAATTCCACCGGAGTCGGTAGCTAACTGATTCCGGGATTTTTAGTTTTAAAACTATAAATTATTTCTCCAAACGAATTTCACCATGAGTCTTATAATATTATTATTGATTTTTGGTAAATTTTGCGAGTCGTTCCGAGATACTTGAATTTCAGACGATTTCGGTATTTTCCGAAATGTTTTCCGCATCTTCGACTTAAACCCGGGAACTTGTCTTTTTATATTTTTATTTTCTAAGTCCAAGAAAATATCTTCATTTATAAATTCTTTTCCTTTTTCCTTTCTCTTGTTTTCCTTTCCTCCCTTCACAAGCCACAAGATTTCCAATTTCCAAAAATTCCAATCTTTTCCAATTTTCCAACAAACTCCACAAAACTCCACACACTTCTACCATTAATGCCCTTCTTTCTCTCTCTCTTCCATGGCCGGCTAAGTGACCAAAAGAGGGACACCTCATCCCCTCCTATTTGCAAAAAGCCCCCTCTCTTCTACATAAATTGCATCTCCTTCTCAAAATCAAAATCTTATATAAACTTTTCCTTTACATTTCTATCTCTTTTCTTCACTTCAACAAAGAATTAGCCCTCACCACTTCCTCTTCCATCTCAACCTCAACCCCAACTCAAAAAAAAAAACACCAAGGTCTTCATCTCCATCTCAAGCAACCACTACTTTTAGCTTGGAATCGTATCCCTCATCGTCGTTTACATCGCCAAGGATCAAGTTGGTGATATCGTCGACAACGACCTTTTCGGAACTCGTAAAGCTTCGATAAACCATTCCTAGTGAGTATTTTTACTCACCAAGACTTGTTCAATTTCTAGTATACTGGTGGTTACAATTCATGTATGCTTATGCCTTCAAAATCATGTTTTTGGACCATCAAACACAACCATCAGAAAATCTGTTCTGTATTCTGTTTCCAGACGATTAGTCGACTTGACCTAGGTATTAGTCGACTAACCCATCTGTTTTGAAACGTAACCTTTTCTGGAACACAGTTTTAGTCGACTTAGACTATCTATTAGTCGACTAGAAATCTTTGTTAGTCGACTACACTTTCCACCCTAGTCGACTAACTTTTCCTGAATCAGAAACTCAACTCTCTGTATCATAGACTTAGTCGACTTAAGTATCTGTTGGTCGACTTATAATCATTGTTAGTCGACTAACCCTTCCACCTAGTCGACTAACTTTTCCTGAAACAGAATTCCAACTCTCTGGAACCCAGTTTTAGTCGACTAGTTCAGACTGTTAGTCGACTAGAGATCCCTATTAGTCGACTAGCCATTCCACCTAGTCGACTAATTTAGGCTGTTTATTATAGTTGATTTCTTTTCTGAATTGGATCATACCCTTGATACATGTGGGATATATTATTCTTGTTTATGCTTCATGACTGGTACCTCATGACCTATTACTTGATGGATGCTACTTCTTGCTACTTCATGACTTGTTGTTATATAGTCTTACTTCATAACTTGTTAAATAAGGAATATCTTCATTTCATCATGCCATCACTTAACACCAAGCATGATACACATGACTTTTGTATAAAATGGACCAACTTACATGTGGGTCGGGGGAAACATGCGGATATCGATATGTGTTCGTGTTTACAGTGGTATTAGGTATATTGTACAATCATATTTCCGGTCTGACCTGAGGGCCTCCAGGGGACCGAGGGGAGTGCTTGCTCCCTCCTTACTGGTACCATCATGATAAAGGGCATACATAAGTCCCTCCTGTTAGCCTAGCGGCTGGCTTCCGTCACCAAGCAACGGAACAATCCTGGACCGTTATCCCGGGCATGTACGGGATCCACTGTAACATAGTTCGTTGATAATCCCGCTGGTTTTCAATAACAACCTTGCTTTACTAGGATATGGATCTATGTGCCCTGGGACGCTGGGTCACATAGCTAGATATCACAGTAAGACAAGTAATAATAATAAAGGACGTTAACTGTGGATCTATTGTATTCGGACTTCTACTCTTTATGCTTCCATTACTTGTTGATTTGTATTCATTATACTGTTCTAACTCTCATATTCTTGTCTCTTAGCCATTTGGCTGTAGCCTGTTCATTGTTGGGAGGTCCTGACTCCCTTGGATTTGTATATTCAGGTTCCGAAGCTTGGATCGAAGTGGAGCCATCCACAGAGGATCAAGCTTATCTTAGTGAGCAGGCAGACTAGATCCGGCCCTTTGCGCCAGACTTCTCTTTTTGACTCACGAGATCTTCATCCTACTCGTGAGCATTTTGTGTTCATATTGTATCTTTTACTTTTGGACTTGGTTGTGATAAAAGATACATGTAATGTGTAATATTTTATCATATCTTGTGATAACTTGTACTTGTACTTTTAAGTTGGCATATGTATGTATATCACGCTTTGTCGTGTACTCTGATCCTTGTTGTACTAGATGCTTAGCGTATATACGTGGGAGCATTTTCTGACCTACGTATATACGTCGCAGTGACGTCCCCGTATCCGTGGGATCGGGGCGTTACAGATAGCAAGTTGATACTTGCTCCCAGGTCAAGTAGTGCTCTGCTAATTTCTGTTTGTCCTATGGTGCAGGAAATTGTGGGACATTCGGGATCCTTGTATTTCACCAGAATGGAACTAGATAGAATTTCGCATATATTGGTTGCCAAGAACACTTTCTTGGGCACATTTGTCTTTCTCTTCTTCGTACACATATCCTTAAGAAATTTGGCATAAGGGTGCTACAGGCTTATGAACTTGTTCAGCAGCTTTGTCCTTGTCAGATGTTTGGGAAACAGATTGGAAGGAACTAGTAGAGGTGGAGGCTGGAGTAGGATCAGTAAGAACTGAATTTTTGTGTTGGTAGACCTGGTTGTCCACCTTCTTTCCAGATCGAAGTATGTGAACAGCATTGCACCGGTTAATCGACTGATCCTGAATTTCATACGCTTGATTGGAGTTTTTAGGGTTAACTAGCAGCTGGCTAGGTAAAATACCTTTTGGTCTTTCACTTAGAGAGCTAGTTAACTGACTCATTTGCATTTCCAATCTCGATATAGCCTGTGAATAGTTGTTTAGCATTTGTCCCTGAATTTGCATGAAAGCGGCTTGGGACTTCATAAAAGCTTCCATGCTCTCCTCTAATTTACTGAATTTCTTTTCCATTGGTGAACTTTAGGAGGAGGAAGATGAAACTTGACTGTGGAAATTTGGTGGAGGACTGGGATGGTGAAAATTATTGGAGAAATTAGGCCTGGGAGGATTGTTCTAGGCCCAAGAGAAATTTGGGTGATTTCGCAACCGGGATTGTATGTTTGTGAGTAAGGATTATTTGGCGGCCGTGAGTAGGCTGCGTTCAGGTGTTCCGGTGGCACTTGCTGGGTTTGAAAAATAGGGCACTCTTCAAAGACATGGTTCGGTGCCTGACAGTATGAACAACCCGGATTGTGAATTGGTGGTGGGTTGATTTGGTTGACATTGGCTGACTGTTTTATTTCTAGAGCCTCTATTCTTCTCATCAGGGTTGCAATCTTAGCTTCTGTAGTTATGGATGATTCTAGAGATAGGAGCCCTCCTCTTGAAGCTATAGATTGTGAATTCCTTAGTTTTTCTGAGGCTGGCTCCCATTGCAGGGTTTTCTTAGCTAAATCCTCAAATAAATCTCAACCCTGATTCTCATCCTTTTGCAAAAACCCTCCCTGACACATGGTTTCTAACAGGATTTTCGTTTGATAATCTAAACCATCGTAGAGAATCTGGCACTGACGCCATTTCTTCACACCGTGATGAGGACACTGAGCTAGGAGATCTTTGAATCGCTCAAAGTATCTCCAAAATGGCTCGCTCGGTTCTTGCCTGAACTGCATGATATTTTTTCTAAGGAGGGTAGTTTTGTGAATTGGGTAGAATTTCTTTAAGAAGGTATTGACAAAATCATCCCACGTTGTAACTGAATCTGCCGCCAAACTGTACAACCATTTTTTAGCTAGGTCCTTTAGGGAAAAGGGGATGAAACGTAACCTAACGGCATCGTCTCCTAGCTGGGAAATATGCATCATGAGGCACACTTCTTATAATTTCCTAACAAAGAAGTATCGTCCTCTGATTCTAAACCATGAAACTTTGGGAGAGTGTTGATAAATTGTGGCTTTAATTCAAAGTTATTTCTATTTGCCTCAGGCAGTTTTATACAAGATGGCAATGAGATTTTGATCGAGTAAAACCTATCCTGAAGTGACGCCATCACCAGTTCTGGATGCAAGGGTAGAGAAGTTTTTCTGATTAATCTGGAAGTTACAGGATCTCTCACCCACTCTTGCTTGCAGAACACCACCAATAATGTAAAGACAACAAACAATCGAAAAGAATAAAATAAACAAACAAAAGAAAGAAAAACAACCACAAAGCCTTAGTCTAAGGTACTTGGACCTAGACGACTCCTAACTGGTCGATTCTCTGGGGGAGGTTGTTGCAGGAGCTCGCTACAAGCTAATCGGCCAGGAAAGGGCAAAACTCAGTGGAAGGTATCCGGGCGTGTGCCACGGGCCTTAATTACGCCAAACCACGGAGCTTTCGAGGCTTTGCCTCTCAATCCACTTTCCTTAGACACCGATTTTGCAGGAGTATAGTTCTTACAATTTTCACCCTCGGTTAATCTCTTAGTAAGTCCGAGATGTCCTTAGGGCCAACGTCTATCAATTTTTAGTTAAGGCTTGGGATAGTGTGAGGCACTTGGAGATGGTTTTTGGGCTAAGGAAGGATGAAGAAATCCCCACCTTATCTTGTTTATTTGAGATTTTGTCCTTAATGTCAATTGTGCAAGTGTACAGTTTATTCACAACAAGATAATACTCAAAGCGATAAATCACTCCAAAATGTTAGTCCTATTCTATATGAATGTACACGTACCTTTTCTCCAGCACTCTTCAACAGAAATTGAAATGAATTGAAATAGACACGTGCCCTAAATTCAAGAGTCTAATCCAAATTTCAATTGAGCAACAAATGAATTTCTGTTGAGTTATTACACATGAATAAGGTGAAGCATTCAAGGAAACTAAAAAAATTTGAGAAAGCAATTTGAGCGGCTTTCGGCAACCTTGCAGAAGAGTTTGTTAGTACTTCAATCGGAGAAACTCATTTTTACACGAATTTCTGAGAGCAAATGAATCCTCGTGCAACGTCCTTGGCTACCACTTTCGCTTCCTGTGATAGTAAGCTCCTTGGTACTTCTCCTACACACAAGAACAAAGAAAAATCTTTAGTATTGAACAATAAAGCCATTCCCTCCCCGGTAACGGCGCCAAAATTTGATCGGCAAAAAGAAAAGCATGTACAAATATAAGTAAAGAAGTTTGGGTCGATGTTACTGCTTTTGCGATTCTTCCGTAGTAGCAAAGTGGCTATACGGGTCGTATCCATAACGAGGGAGAGCGATGAAAGCTTGATGCAGCTTCTTTGTTCAAGAAAAGAGAAAGTACTTTGTTTCAAATAAAAAATTTGAAAATGAAAATAAGTTGTTTTTAAGAATTATTTAGAATGATTTGATGATTTGTAAAAGTAATTTTTCTAAATGGTAAAAGGACATGGCTAACTTTCTACTAAGTGCTCCCACTAATTCCTAACTTCTTCAAGATGTAGCCTCACGATGGATCATAGGCAAGTATATGCATAGGAACTATTCACGTTGGGACCGAATGAAAGTCCTTCCTTTAACTTAGCTTCACACGGCAAAACTTGGACATTCCCTTATCAAGATCAAATAGAAGGTGAGAATAAGGGAAGACACAAGTGTACTAATGGTATCGGCAAAGTTAAAAGAAAAATCTCTAGCTTCCAAAAATAAGTAAAGTATACAATTCATAGATAATCAAAACCCGTTAAGCATGAAATATAAGAAAGCGAAAACTTGTATGTAAGTACAGTTAGATCCCTCATCTTAAGATATCATAGCTCTTGTTTGCACAAGACTTATTTGATACTATTGACTCATTTGGGTTTTTTCAATCAAGTTGTTAGAGATTAGTGGGTTAGTAGTTAGTTAGCCATACAATGGAAGAGTTAGTTAGACATGGTAGTAAAAGAAACAATAAAAGAAAAGAAGAAAAGAAGAAAAGAGAAAGGGAGTTACATTAAAACAATAAAGTAAAAGTAAATGGAAAACACAAGTAAATGAAAAGAGGAAAGAGAAGTAATTACTTGTATTAGCATGTCACCTTTCAAATATAACTTTTACATACTCTCTCTTTTTCACTCTAATGGTTAAAACTAAAACTAGAAGAAGAAAGAAAGAAACAACAGTAACTTCTAGGGACAAAATAACAACTACTTTCTAAGGCTCTGGATTTGCTCCTCTTCAGACCCTAGGGGGTTTTTATAGGCACCAGGGGAAGGGGGCCAAGGGGACAACCCCTGACTCAAAGCCCAGCGCGCCCGCGCCCGTACGGCCATAGAAACGCGGCCCAGGCCTCGTTTTCACGGCCTTGCGAGGACGGCGCGCTCCTGGCTTTGGGCAGCGTGTTGTCCCTTCTTTCTCCTGTCAGCTGGATCTTCTGGATTCGTGATTTGATGCCCTAGGCTGATAAAATCGCCTCCCTAAGGTCAATGGCTACTTGGTAGGCCTTTAATCACCCATTAAATGGTGATTTAGGGTCTTCTTCTTCATTTGCACACCATGGATTTAGGATCAAGCAAGCAAAGCTTTATTAACAGAATTTTAGATCAAATAAATATGCGAATGTGATAAAAAATTATGCAAAATTAGAGACTAATCAGCGGTCAACCGACGGCTTAAACGGTTAGAAATCTGACCATTGGCCGGGCGACCGGGCGGTCGACTGACAGTCAATTTTGACCTGTTCTGGACCCCAATGGCTATATATTCAGACCCTGATAAATATAGGTCCTTGAGGCCAGTTTTCAACAAGTTTTTCAAGAGCCAATTTCTCTCACTTCTCCTAAATTTTCAGCAAGTTTTCAAATCAAATTTTAGTGCTAAAAATCTCTATCTTTATTTTGTTTCAAAGTTTTGAAAAATCAAAGAAAATAAGTTTTGGGATTCTAGTTTCTTATTCAAAATTTCTATATCATTTCTAGAGTTTTTCCAAGAGTTTTCTTTGTGTTTTCTTTTTCAAAAACTTTGTGCACTCACATACTTGAGCTTTTCATTCAAAATCTATCCTCTAGGATCTTGTATTGTGAGAGGCTTTGTTTGTGATCTCTTTAAATCACCAAGAGAATTGTTTATAATCTTTGTGATCACCAAATTGAATTTCTTTTTTTGCTTTGTGCTCCCTCTTGTGTAGAGGTGTGAGAGTTGGAGTTGTGTACTCTAAGGTTGTAAGTTATAATTCCTCAATGGAGGTCTCTGTGTGAAAGATCCTATAATGGATAGTTGAAATCCTTCTGTGTGAAGATGGGGACGTAAAATAGTGGCTCAAACCTCGAAACATATCCTCTTGTTTGCGTTTAGATCTTTTCTCTCACTCACTCTCTCTTTCTTTATCTTGCATCATTATTACTTGCTCATATTCATATACATGCTTGATATAGTTTGTGTGCCCACACTTGTGTTGAACCAAAAGAGCTTCTAAAGCACCTCAACTCTTAATTTAGAGAAATCTCGAGGAGTAGTTCCAGAGCCCTTCACAGGGAATTCAGACTCACTCTTGGTTACACTTAGTGTGTTAGCAATTAAGTTTTTTAATTCCATATAATTTATCTTAGATTAGCATTGCACCTATTCACCCCCTCTAGGTGTACTTTCAATTGGGATCAGAGCTAGCGCTCCTTATATTTAGTTTAACTACCTTAGAGTGTGATCCTTTGATTGTTAATCTAGATTTGCTTTGTAAACATATAGTATACAATCATGGATTATCTTGCACCTCCCATGTATAATGTTTCCAACATTGACATGTGAAAATTTAAGATGAGTGCTTACTCAGAGCCCTAGGTTTGCATGTTTACCTTGCCACTACTAAGAAATCATATGTTGGTAATGACAAGCATATAGAGGCTAATGCACAAGCATTGATGGCTCTAAAGCACACACTTAATAAAGATCATCTTTCTTTGATTTCTCATTGTGATTCCGCTTTTGCAGCGTAGAACACATTGATCTCTCCTAATGAACAAGCTCAATACATTTTTGAGAGAGAACCAGGAAGGGATGAATTCGAGCAAACGTGCTATATGGTCCAAGAGAATGACTCCCTTGAGGTAATTTCAGATACCCATCTTGATGATAGTGCTAGTTCTTCTTGTGATGATAATATGGATGTACATACATTAAATGAAGAACTTTCATTATTTTGTGAAAACTTACTTTCTAAATATAAAGCTTTGAAAAAGAAAAGTTTTGAATTAGAAGAAAAAAAATAAAAATTTGTTTCTTTTAATTCAAACTTTTCTTTTTCAAAGCTTTATATTTAGTTGCAAGAGAAGGTTGAGGTTTCAAATGAAAGAGATTTTTTGAAATCCCAACTTAACCTTGTTTTAAAAGAAAATAAAATTTTAAAGAATAAAAATAATTTTGATATTGTTTTAAAAAATAATGATCTTTTGTCTTCAAAACTAGATTTTGTTTTAAAAAAAATGATTCTTTGAAAAACAAAATTGCCTTGATTTCTAAAGAATTAGAATCTACTTCTTTAGAAAAAAAATTTTGAAAACTGATTTAGATGCTCATGTTTGTCATACTTTCATTGCTTCATCTTCTTGTGATAAACATGTTTCTTGCTCCACATCTTCTTCAATTATTAAAATGATATTTGTGATTTGAAAAAGAGTGTTGATTGTTTGGGCTCCACTTTAGGCCATTGTGCCATGAATCATACTAGATTGGAATCCATGTTTCGGAAGAAATATGCTCCACATATTCATGCACACCCATCATGGCATACATATGTTTCTCATGTTCACACACATGACACCATGTATGCTAATGTGTACACTTGTACACATTGTAATCGCACGGGCCATCTTGCAAAATTTTGCTATGATAGAATAAATGTTTCAAATTTTGTAAATAAATTTGTTTGGATTGGAAAAGGTGCTAACCCCTATGGACCCAAGAAAGTGTGGATACCAAAATTCACCCTTATTTCATTTGATATAGGTGTGGTCTCTCACATGACAGAGGGTATTGGTGCCTTGATGGTGGATGTGTTTGAGCTTGATGGACACTACATTGGATGCATCACCTTCAAGGATGTTTGGTAGGAGGACCACCATGGTTTGGGATATAGAGATTAGTCACTCGGTTTGGTAACTATCTCTAACTCCTTAATTATGTTTACATGCCTTCATTGATGATTTTTAGCATGTCATAATTTTCATGTTCATTATATTAAATGCAATGTTCATTGGAGTTGTGATATACATGTATAGTCTTTGAGATACACCCATATTTATATGAATTCAAATTTTTGTGTTCTCACTATAGTTTAGCTATCGTGTATATCCTAATTCTAAAGCACTTGCATTTTGCCTAATGATCATGTCTGTTAATATTTTTCACTTCATGTTTTGATTACATATTTGGATGTAAGTTTTCATTAACACTTGTGTTTATACTTGTACAAGTAATGAGCTATGCTTGATTTTTATGCTTTGGTATCTTAGTGCTCATGTGTACTCATTAGATGTACTTGTATAATCTAGTTTTGATGTTCTTGCATCTTCACTTGTATTCCCTATTTTTGTACATGTTTTCATGTTTTGCTTCATGTATATGTAAATTTTACCAAAACTATTAGATATACATGTTCTATCCTTAAGTCACTTGCCTTTATGCAATATTCTATTATGGAATCATTTAATTTTGGGATAAATGTATGCTTTTGGTTTTGACGAAACATACATATACCTTGAAGTTTGCTTAGTTTTGATGAAAATTGAATTTTTATGATTTTCATGTCTATAAAAGATTGTCATTTATTGAGCTTAATTGTCTTATCTCTATGATTTTGTTGATTACATGATTCTTACACTTTATGTTTAGTGTTTACTCATGATTTTTGTTTCATGAACATATATGTGTTTATCGCTCTTTGGGTGTCGATGATCGTGTGATTTTTATGTTTTCATGAGATATATTCATATTTTTATTTCTTTCTTGAAGGATTTAGTACTAGTTTTCAAATTATCTTTAAATTAGTCTTTATTCTTTAATTGGTTGAGTTTTCAAATATGTTAAAATATTTTCAAATCATATTTTTGAAAACCCCTACTTCTAAAGGCGGTTGGAAGGGGGACCATATCATGTATGCTCTTATTGAACATCTTTGTAAACATGTGTATGAAAGGGAGGTAGTTATGAGTTATACACACACTTATCATGAAAATTAATTTTTATATACTCATGTTTTCTATATATGTATGCATCATATTTCAAATTGATCTTATATTGCTCTGATCATACAAATATATGATTTTGATTGTGCTCATTTTACAATGTCCATACACTTTTAGTATAAATTGATTCCATGCTAAGCTAGATTTAGTTCTTAATAATAATTGGTATCTTTACAAGCTTATGCTATTTTTATTGGTATTTCATAAAGGGAGAGAAAAATTCTTGATTTATCTTTTAATTGTATTTATTTTCAATTGTTATCTTACTCCCACTTTTATGAAGAAAAATATTTTGTTTTAAAAAATGCTAAGATTTTCAATAATGGTATCAATAACTTTCAATCTGTATTATTCTCAAATTGGTATCTTTATTGCAAAATGATTTTAGTGTTTACCTAAAAATTTTATTTTTACTTTCAATTGGTATCATGTCCTTCTATTGGTATCAATTGGTAAAAAGATTGTTTCATTTCAATTGGTAGAAAGATGATTTCACTTTCAATTGGTTTCTTTCAATTGATAGTTTTTATTGGTATCAAATTTTTGTTTTAAAATATGTTTTTGTTGGTTTTGTTTATTTTTCTTCACCACTTTGTTGATGAATGACAAAAGGGGGAGAAGGATTTGGGTTTATATATACATATTATTTTTTGGTTATGCATATATGTTTATATTTATGCATATATGCATGCTTATTTATGTTTATGTGTGTGTGTGTGTGTGTGTGTATTTGTTTATTGAAGGCATATTGTTCGATAGGAATGAGTGGAGAAAGCTGATCCATATGCCTGATCCAGCGTAATTCTCTTTTGGTTCATGTGGCCTACCCCAAATTCTTGGGACAAATGCCTTAGTTGTTATTTTATATTTTTTTGTTTATGCACTAACATTGAATATCTTTTGTTTTATTGATATGCATGAGTTAAGGGGAAGCTTTTATGAAGCTTATCCTTAATCATTGTATATATAACCTCATAAGTTTTGTTATCATCAAAAAGGGGAGATTGTTGGCCCAAAGACCCGTAGCTTTAGTTTTAATGATGACTAACATATGAAGTTAAGTTACTAATGATTTTGTGTTTAATAAGTTTCAGATATTGATCAAGATATTAGTAGGTGCTTAGTTTCAACAAAGGATTCAAAGTCAATTTTGGAGCTAACACCGTGATGATCCAAGAGCTCGTGCATCAAGATCGCATCCAGTACTCGAATGGAGTCAAACTCTATGGATCGTGTTTGGATCGAGTCATCTTGGAGAAGAAGATCTACAAGAAGACTTGTATTTAGGTTTGTTTAGTTTAGAGTTTAGATTTTGTGTAAGAATAGATTAGTTTTAATATGCTCAAGTATATACACACACAAGTTCAAATAGTTTTGGTTTTAGTTTAACCGTTTTGAATTTTCAAGAATATATCTTTCGGTTCCATGAATAGATAGAATCTAAAAAAGTTTACATGATTTATGTGTATATTGGATTTCATCCATATATATCTATGCTTCATATTGCTTAGAAAAACTTATTTTGACGTATATCTAGTCATGTGTTTTAAGTTTTGTCTTTATCAAAATTTTGTTTTGGATTTAATATCAAAAATATAGATATAACACTATGCTTAAAATGTAGTTTAATATCTTGTTTTTGTATTTATACAAGTTTAGAGAAAAATCGGTTTTCCATTTAAAAGTTAATTTTTAGAAAATACGATTTCTAGTTTAAAGCTTAAATTTCATGCCTCAAAAATAGTTCAACTAGTTTGTAATATGTGTTGATTTTTGATGACACATATTTTTACTTCAAATATTTATAAGAACTTATTTATGTGATTTTATGTGATTTTATGAGATTTTATAGGTCGATCGGGAACTGTGCAGACTTCTCTACACGCATGGGCGGTTAACCGTCTCGACCCAAAAATCTTAAAAACTTTGTTTTAAATTTTCAATCTAATTTTGAAATAATATATATGTATTAGAAATAGTCTTTGGCAAGAATTAACCATGAAATACATATAAACATATAGAGATGAATCATAAAAGATCAAAACATGTATTCAATACACTTAAAATAAAAACTAGTTATTTTGAAAATGTTTTGTGTGAAACTTCATGAGCATCAATATAATATCTAAATTTAAACAATCTAAATTCTTATAAGGGGTGCACTATCTTCAAGTCTTCTTCAAGTGGGCTCCTTCAAAAATTCATGCCTTGACCATCCGAGCTTGAATCCCATGTTTGAGTCAACTTGAATACTTCAATACCTTCCTTTTGAGAAAGAGTAAAACAAAATCTCAACTCTTGAACCCTGTAATCTCAAAAACACTTGAAATTGATTAATATCTCATAACCACATGAGTTTTATAATCATCAAAATAAAAACAGTGATTGTACACTTGGGACAACAGTCACCTAAACCGGGACGGGAGGGCCATGGATAGGTACAGCCCGAAGGGCGGCTTATCTTCCTCAGCAGCCCTGGAGCAGGTGGAGAGCCTCGCAAGGTGACTCTTTCCCCTCACCTACCCCGCGATGGGAGGGCCTTGGACAAGTGCACTCTGAAGGGCGGCTTGTCTTCCTCAGCAGCCACAGAACAGGTGAAGGCCCTCAGAAGGCGACTCTTTGCCCTCACCTACACCGCGATAGGAGGACTTGGACAGGTGCGCCTCGAAGGGCGGCTTATCTTCCTCAACAGCCATAGAGCAGGTGGAGGGCCTCAGAAGACGACTTTTTCCCCTCACCTACACCATGACGGGAGGACCTTAGAAAGGTGCACCCCGAAGGGCGGCTTATCTTCCTCAGCAGCCACAGAGAAAGTGAAGGGCCTCAGAAGGTGACTCTATCCCCTCACCTATACCACAACGGGAAGGCTTGGACAGGTGCATACCGAAGGGCGGCTTATCTTCCTTAACAGCCACAGAGCAGGGGGAGAGCCTTGGAAGGTGACTCTTTCCCCTCACCTACACCGCGACGGGAGGGCCTTGGAAAGGTGCACCCCGAAGGGTGGCTTATCTTCCTCAGCAGCCATAGAGAAAGTGGAGGGCCTCAGTGAAAGATCACCTAGAGGGGGGGTGAATAGGTGATTATGCTAATCTAGTCAACTCAATGCGGAATTTAAAAACTAAATGCAATACACTCAAGTGCAATCTACAAATGATGCACACACAACCAAGCCAAGCAATAAGAATGCATAATATGAATAGTTGCAAGGCACAAAGTAAAGAAAGAGATAGAGAGAGAGTCAATGGATCAAGCGCAAACAACAAGATATGTTACGAGGTTCGAGCACCCAGCTCTACATCCCCGCCTTCGACACACGAAGGATTTCTAATCCACTAGCAAGTCCACAAAGAACTCTCACAAGGAGTACCCAACTCCTCTCTTTACAATCACAACCTCCTTCTTAAGGCAAGCTCCAATCCAACAAAACAATTACCTCACAACCCGAGGGATTAGCACAAAGCAAACACAAGGATCACCTCACAACTTGAGGGATACAACCCAATTGCACAACTTCCTCAACACAATGAGGGCAAGGCACAAAGCAAATATTGAGTTTTTAACTTGGTGGTTTAAACAACAACCACAAACAATTTCTTTCTCCCACACAAAGATCCTATAGAAAAGATAGTAGATTTTAGCTCAAGTGTGGAGAAAACCAATGGGATGGAAATCAAAATCACAAAGAAAAATCCTTGGAAAAAACTGAAACCAAGATGTAGAAAATGAATCAAAACCCTTTTTCTCAAAAACCCTTTTCTTTGATATTCCAAACCCTAGCAAAAACACCAAATAGATTGTTCAATTTGAATCCAAAAACTTCTTTTGATTGCTGTGAAAACACCAGAGAGTAGGAAAAAATTCGCACAAAAAATCTTAGAGAAAAACTCTTTCCAATAGGGTATTTATAAACAAATCTGGAAACTAGCCGTTGGCAGCAGATTTTGCCAAAATAACCCTGCCGGTCGACCGGACGGTCGACCGTCCAACGGTCAATTTTTGCCAGTTGGCAGCTACCGGTCGACCGCCCCGGTCGACCCAAACAAACAAAGAGCTCTGCCCTCAGACCCGGTCGACCCGGACGGTCGACTGTCCCAAGTCTGCCAAACGTGCACAATTCTATGCACGTCGGTTGACCGACCCGGTCGACTGACTTCAGCCAAGTCGACTTGGTCAGAAGACTAGTGGACTGTGAAGCCTGGAACAGAAAACAGAGTTAAAAACATGTTTAAAAATTCTTTTATCTTTTCTAAAAATCACCAAAAATAGTTCTATCATTTTGCATTGATATATAAACATGTGGTAAAAAGTTTAGCTCAAATATCAATCAATATGAACTATTTTTATGTCTTATCATTTTTACCAAAAACCGAAAACTGTATTTTCTAAAAACTTGGATTTTGAATAGAAAATACGTTTTGTCCAAAACTCTTCCAAATACAAAAACATGATATTTAAACAACATTTAGGCATGATGCATATGGATAGAAATCCAATATACATGAAACAAATATATATCCATGTTTTTGTCATTAATTCCAAAAATGTGTTTTGTTAAAAATACCAAAACATAAAACACATGAGTAAGTAAGTCAAAACTAAGTTTGTCTAGGAAATTAAGCATGCATGTATATAGAACAAATCTAATATACATTAAACTATGTAAACTTGTTTTGATCTATCTATTCATGAAAACCAAGATTGGTTAATCCTAAAACCGAAAAACTGAAACTAATATTCAAAACATGAAACGCGTGTGTTGTGAACTTGAGCATATCATACTATTCTAATCTTTACAATTTGGATCTAAACACAAAACTAAACTATGGTACCGATGTCTTCTTGTAGAGCGCAATCTCCAAGCCGACTCGATCCAAAACTCTTTGATCCACCGAGCAAGTGCTATATATGATCTTTGACGCTCGGGCTCTTGAATCAACATGTGAAAGATGTGTGGAAGCTTTCACCAACTAATAACTTGATTAATGATCTGAAACTGAACTCACAAGATTATTAGTACACATAACTACATGAGTTAATCATCATCAAAACTAGAGTGGAAGGCCTTTGGGCCAACAATCTCCCCCTTTTTGATGATGACAAAACTCATGGAGTTATATATGCATGGATTAAAGTTAAGCTTCAAAGAAGCTCCCCCTTAACTCATGCATAAACAAATAAACAATAAATAATATGCAATAAGGGCTCTTAAACATGAATGCATATAAATGCATAAACAATAAAGGTTCTAGATACCAAAGAATTGTTTAAAAAACAAAACATGCTCTAGATACCAAAGAATTGTTTAAAACAAAACAATTACAAAACATCCAATTGCAAAACATGCTCTAGATACCAAAGAATTGTTTAAAACAAAACAATTTAAAACAAAACAATTACAAAACATCCAATTGCAAAGCATGATCTAGATACCAATTACAAAACATGATCTAGATATCAATTAAAATTAAACTAAATTAAGCTTAATATATGCAAAACATAAACATGCATATAAACTAAAATTCTTCTCCCCCTTTTTGTCAATCATCAACAAAGGGGTACAAATCAAAACAAAACAAAATCTTCTCTCTTTTTAATACAAAGAATTAATCTTCAATAAGGGGTAAAAGCAAAACTAAATCAATAAATTTTTCTCCCCTTTTTGTTCGAAATAAAAGGTTGAAAACAATGAAAAACAATATTATCCCTATTTTTGTCCAAAACAAAAACAAGGTCAATTAGGGGTGACAATCAATTAAGGTACCAATTGAAAATATGTCAAAGAATAGCATCTTGATACCAATTAAAGGAAACAAATAAAAAAATATTGATACCAATTTTAAACAAAACCCATGACAATCTTGATACCAATTGAAATTTAAACATAATAAATTTGAATGTTTAAAAAAAATTTTGATACCAATTGTAAATATTTTTATTTTGAAATATGATACCAACTTGAAATTCTCAATCATAAAGTAAGGGAGTGGGAATCAAATACCAATTGAAAGACAAAATCAAATTTTCTCCCCCTTTATGAAATACAAACTAAAATAATGTTCACTTTTATTTTAACAAGCATATGCATTGTTTTAAAAAAAATTGAAACAAACATATATATGTATGAAAATAGATACCAATTGAAATTGATATTCTTTGGAATTGAAACATACATACATACAAAATATATATGAGTATACAAGAAATGTCAAGATTGATACCAATTGAAAGAATTCAATGATACCAATTGAAATAACAATAAGATCAAATGTATATCTCATATTATCATACCTCCCAATCATGGTTCAAGTTTTAAATGATTTTCATTTTAAAGCATACATGAACATGATCTCCCATCCATCCTCCCATAGAAGGTAGGGGTTTTCAAAAATAGATTTGAAAATATAGTATGTTTGAAAATCTCTACTATAGTGAAGAATACGAACTAGTTATAGGAAAAATTTTTAGAAAAAAACTAGTACGAAATCCTTCAAGTAAGGAATAAAACAAAATTGTTTTTCATGAAACACATGTAAATCACATGATCACTAAACACTCAAAGTCCATAAAACTCATATCAAATTCTCATGAAAACAAATCATGAGTAAACTAATAAAGTGAGTGTACAAGTATAATGTGACACGTATCTATCATGAAAATATTCAATTAGGCTCATATGAAATTCCTTGAAAACATGAAATCATCTAAGATGTGAAATCACCAATTGAAATTAACTTAAAAACATGAAATTCATTATAAATATGAAATCACCTAGCAAACATGAAATTCATCCAAACAATTTAAACTTCAAGGCATATGTATGTTATGTACAAACTAAAGTATACATACATATCCTAAACATAATGAGTCCACAAGAGTATATGCATGAAGGCACGTGGCTCAAGAATGTACATGTATAATCAATAGTTTGGACAAGATACACATATACATGAAGTTAAACAAATAAACACGAAATCAAGAAAAACTAAATCTTCACCAAAATAAATTTCATTTCAAGGTATATGTATGAATTGTCAACACAATAAGTATACATACATATCCCTAAACACAATTGAGTCATATATATAAATTTGCATGAAAGGCAAATGACTCAAAGGGTATACATGTATATCTTTAAGGTTTGACAAAATAAACATATACATGAAATGAAAACTCATACACATAAAACAAATCCAAAAATAGGAATACAAGTTTAAAATGCATGAATCATCAAAACTAGGCTATACTAGCACATTTAATGGGTACAAATTAGCATCCAAGCACAAACATATATAAAGATTTATTTGTGTCCCACTACATGTGCAAGTATAAATTCTAGTCTTAATGAAAACTAACATCTAAACAAGTAATCAAATCATTAAGTATAAAACGGGAATCATAACCCAACATGATAAACATAATAATCAAAACATGAATTATTAAAACAAAAAGTCATAGTCAACCATATGATTAGCATGACAAAGACATGTGCATTAGATCTATGATTAACATGATAGCTAAAACATAAAGAGAACACAAAATATGGGTCCATACTAAACATGGGTGGCTCAACAACTAATCATGTAAAGCATAAGTCTAATAAACATGGCAAAAATCATACTCATCATGAAACAATAAAACATGATTCAACAAAATAAAAATCATAAACATCCACATGATCATTATGTATATGCATGTGCATTAGATCTAGGGCATACATGTTAGTTTAAACAAGGTGAGAACACTAAATATAGATCCATATAAAACATGGGTGCTCAAGTAACTAAACCTGTGTAACACTATTCTAATGAGTATGGCATAAGCATAATGAACAATAAACATTAAAACATGCTATAAACAATAATATGAAAAGCATGCAAATAAAAACGGGAGTTAGAGAATGATACCAAAACTGATGAAGGTGCATCTCTAGTTCTCCAAACCACGGTGGTCCTCCCACCAAATCTCCTTGAGAGTGAAGCATCCAAATGGTTCTCTTTTAGGCTTAGAACGCATCCCCCTCAAGGCACCAATACTCTCACGTGATGCGAGAGCTCCCACCTACATCAAAAGTCAAGGAGGTGGTTTTTGGTACCCATTTCCTTTTGGGTCCACGGGGGTTAGTATCTTTTCTAACCCAAACAAGATTAGTTGCTAAATTTTCATGATAAACACGATCATAACAAAATCTAGCAAGGTGGCCTTTTCGACCACAATGTGTACATGTGTACACATGAGCATACATGTTATGGTTGTGTCCGTGAAAGGCATGTGTATACCGTGTAGAGTGTGCATGCAAAGATGGATCTTGTTTCTTGCGAACCAAGATTTCTAAACGTGAATGATTCAATGTGCATTGACTTAAAGTGGAGCCCAAATATTCAACACTTTTCTTCAAAATATTTATATCATTTTCAATAGTGGAAGATAAAGTGGAGCATACAATAGGTGTGCAAGATGAAGAAGAAGCTATACTAGCATGGCACACATGAGAATCAATTTCAATTTTCAAAGATTCATTTTTCTTTAAAACTAAATCCAAATCTTTTGTAATTGAATCAATTTTTATTTTCAAAACAAGGTTATCTTTTAAAACAAAATCCAATTTAGAAGATAAAACCTCATTGTTTTTCACAACATCATTACAATCATTTTTGTTTTTCAAAATCTCAATCTCATCAAGGGCAAGGTCTAGTTGAGATCTTAGTGAGTCACGTTCACTAGTGATCTCTTCCTTTTCTTGCAAAACCAATTCAAAATTAGAACATAAATCCTTCAATTCATTTTTCAAAACAAGGTTGTCCTTTTTCAAAAGATTGTGTTTTTCCAATAAATTTTCAAGCTTTTGAGCAAGTTCCAAATTTAAAGTTTGAACTTCAAAACAACCATGACAATAGGAACTAGAGCTATTATCTAATTGAGAATCCGATTGTACCTCAAAGGGAGTTATTCCCTTGGACCATGAGGCAACGCTCTTCGGACTTTTCTCTCTTAGATCTCCTCATCTTGTTGATAATCCTTGGAAGCTCGGGAGACGTCAATAAGCTCCAAACTGCAATAGCTGAATCATAACGATCAAACACCGGTAAAAGATGTTCACTAAGAGATGCTCTAAGAGTTCTAAGTGCTAATGCATTTGCCTTCTTATGCTTGCTACTATTAGGGAATGATTCCATAGTGGAGGTTTGATAAACTAGATGTCCTAGTCTTTTCAAATGGCTACTCATATTGGCCTTCCAAACATCAAGTCTAATATGGTCAAACATAGGAGGGCTATCCATGAGAGCAAACTAAATGAGTGCAAATGAACAATGCAAATGAAGATTAGCAAACCAAGATCTTACTCCTAGGTGGTTAAACCTAAATATAAGGAGCACTAGCTCTGATACCAAATGAAAGATCACCTAGAGGGGGGGTGAATAAGTGATTATGCTAATCTAGTCAACTCAATGCGGAATTTAAAAACTAAATGCAATACACTCAAGTGCAATCTACAAATGATGCACACACAACCAAGCCAAGCAATAAGAATGCACAATATGAATAGTTGCAAGGCACAAAGTAAAGAGAGAGATAGAGAGAGTCAATAGATCAAGCGCAAACAACAAGATATGTTACGAGGTTCGAGCACCCAGCTCTACATCCCCGCCTTCGACACACGAAGGATTTTTAATCCACTAGCAAGTCCACAAAGAACTCTCACAAGGAGTACCCAACTCCTCTCTTTACAACCACAACCTCCTCCTTGAGGCAAGCTCCAATCCAACAAAACAATCACCTCACAACCCGAGGGATTAGCACAAAGCAAACACAAGGATCACCTCACAACTTGAGGGATACAACCCAATTGCACAACTTCCTCAACACAATGAGGGCAAGGCACAAAGCAAATATTGGGTTTTTAACTTGGTGGTCTAAACAACAACCACAAACAATTTCTTTCTCCCACACAAAGATCTTATAGAAAAGATAGTAGATTTTAGCTCAAGTGTGGAGAAAACCAATGGGATGGAAATCAAAATCACAAAGAAAAATCCTTGAGAAAAACTGAAACCAAGATGTAGAAGATGAATCAAAACCCTTTTTCCCAAAAACCCTTTTCTTTGATATTCCAAACCCTAGCAAAAATACCAAATAGATTGTTCAATTTGAATCCAAAAACTTCTTTTGATTGTTGTGAAAACACCAGAGAGTAGGGAAAAATTCGCACAAAAAATATTAGAGAAAAACTCTTTCCAATGGGGTATTTATAGGCAAATCTGGAAACTAGCCGTTGGCAGCAGATTTTGCCAAAATAACCCTGCCGGTCGACCGGACGGTCGACCGTCCAACGGTCAATTTTTGCCCGTTGGCAGCTACCGATCGACCGCCCCGGTCGACCCAAACAAACAGAGAGCTCTGCCCTCAGACCCGGTCGACCCGGACGATCGACTGTCCCAAGTCTGCCAAACGTGCACAATTCTGTGCACGTCGATCGACCGACCCGGTCGACCGACTGCAGCCAAGTCGACTTGGTCAGAAGACTAGTCGACTGGTGAAGCCTGGAACAGAAAACAGAGTTAAAAACATGTTTAAAAATTCTTTTATCTTTTCTAAAAATTACCAAAAATAGTTTTATCATTTTGCATTGATATATAAACATGTGGTAAAAAGTTTAGCTCAAATATCAATCAATATGAACTATTTTTGTGTCTTATCATTTTTACCAAAAACCGAAAACTGTATTTTCTAAAAACTTGGATTTTGAATAGAAAATACGTTTTGTCCAAAACTCTTCCAAATACAAAAACATGATATTTAAACAACATTTAGGCATGATGCATATGGATAGAAATCCAATATACATGAAACAAATATATATCCATATTTTTGTCATTAATTCCAAAAATGTGTTTTGTTAAAAATACCAAAACATAAAACACATGAGTAAGTAAGTCAAAACTAAGTTTGTCTAGGAAATTAAGCATGCATGTATATAGAACAAATCTAATATACATTAAACCATGTAAACTTGTTTTGATCTATCTATTCATGAAAACCAAGATCGGTTAATCCTAAAACCGAAAAAACCGAAAACCAATATTCAAAACATGAAACGCGTGTGTTGTGAACTTGAGCATATCATACTATTCTAATCTTTACAATTTGGATCTAAACACAAAACTAAACTATGGTTCCGATGTCTTCTTGTAGAGCGCAATCTCCAAGCCGACTCGATCCAAAACTCTTTGATCCACCGAGCAAGTGCTATATATGATCTTTGACGCTCGGGCTCTTGAATCAACATGTGAAAGATGTGTGGAAGCTTTCACCAACTAATAACTTGATTAATGATCTGAAACTAAACTCACAAGATTATTAGTACACATAACTACATGAGTTAATCATCATCAAAACTTGAGTGGAAGGCCTTTGGGCCAACACTCAGAAGGCGACTCTTTCCCCTCACCTACACCGCGACGGGAGGGCCTTGGATAGGTGCACCCTGAAGGGTGGCTTTGGAATCCTCTTGCCACATGGAGCAAGTGGGGGCTCAGAAGGCAAGGTCGATGATGCAACCATCAAAAGATCTGGGCTGCATGTGACAATTAGACATGAGTTAGGAGAAGGAGACCAAGAATTTATTTGAAATAATAAAGGATAAGATGAAATAAGGGTGGCAAGAGGTACTCCCCTTGACCAAGGACTGATCTTAATTGATCACCTTATACAGGAAGCATGGTGGTGGGGACTGGTTGATAATCTATTGGACTTATGGAGTTGTCGACTGTCCTGACTCCGAGATGGCTCCAGGGTTCAGGACAAAATCTTTGAGGTAGTGTTGGTTGATGAGACTCTTGTAGGCTGTCTAAAAATCATTAAGAAACAAGTCCTTAAGATGCGAAGCTCACTTCAACATGAAGGTCGCATCCCAAATAAAACGCGAACCTCACGTCCATGGGCAAACGTGGACTTCAAAACGCGGGTCTGAGCAATTCCGCGTCTCATGCGGGTCTGAGCAACTCTGCATCCCACTTCACGCAAGTCTGAGCAACTCCGCGTCTCACCTCAAAAGCAGGTCTGAGTAACTTCGTGTCTCACGCGGGTCTGAGCAACTTCGCGTCCCACTTCAGGCGGGTCTGAGTAACTCTGCGTCTCACCTGAAATGGGGTCTGAGTAACTCCACGTCTCACGCAGATCTGAGCAACTCTGCATCCCACTTCGAGCGTAGTTTTGAGTAACTCTGTGTCTCACTTCAAATGCAGGTCTGAGTAACTCTGTATCTTACACGGGTCTGAGTAACTCAGTGTCTCATGTGTCTCTCGCTGGTCTAAGTAACTCTACGTTCTTACTGAGATGTTCACGTCTACAATAAACAAAGCAAGGTCCGCGTCCACCGTGAGATTCGCGTTTCTATTAAACCAACCCCCATTACTAAGCAAATTAACTCCCCACGTAATGAGGGAGTTAATCCCCATTATGGAGGGATTCTAGGGGACAATTATACCCCTATGACTCCCTATAAATAGCCTCAAGAGTTATAGCGGAGAAGGGGCTTTTTTCTGAGATATTAAGCTGAGCAATCTCAAGCTAAAGCTTCTTGCTTTTTCAAAGATTCAGAGAGAGAGAAAAGGAGAAATCAATGGACTCTAAACACTTAGTGTGTTAAAAACAGAGCTTATTTCTAATTACTTTTCGAGAGCATCCCAAAGAGAAGCTTGTCATTCAGTCGGTCAATGGAGAATAAGAATCATTCTCCATCGCCACATGAAGAACCCAGCTCTAAACAAATGGGAAATCTAGTTATTTTCTCCTCTTTTTAATCGGAGTCATTCTGTTATAATCTTTCATCCACTGAAAGAAATTTTAGTTCACTCTATTTTTCCAACCAAACAAAAGATTACGATTCTGCTGGGGAATTTATTCTCTACTGATGAGAACGTTGTGGCGCAAGCCGATGCCAGCTTCTCAAAAGACGGTGAAATCCCTCATCGTTAAATTCGACCATGAACAATTTGAGGAGTTCCTTTCCTCAGGCTCCGTCAACCCCAAGGCAATGCGATAGTACTGCAGAGTCTCTTCTGGGACTCGCTCTCGAATCTCTTTGGAGATTTCTCCCAAAGTGGCCTGCACTTCTGCTCACAGCGCAAGCAGTGTCACTTCTAACGAGATTCTAAAAACCTCTCGTGCAGCCCATACAATCCGCGTCAACGTCTTTCAGGAGACCCGCAGGGCTAATGCGTCTGTACACGATCAAAGCAATGGTGAAGATCAATTCTGCCATCTCTCGCCTCTCTGAACTCCGCAATTTCAGGTTGTCGAAGGCTGCCAATAACCCTTACAACTAAACCGAATGCTGAACGTCGACGAAGGCGTCGTGCTTGTCGACAATAGCTCGAAAATTGTATAGACGTAATCGGTTCTGCAAAATTCAGAATGCAAGATTCATACCCACGTTTCTCTCAAGCAATGTAAGGACCACGTTTCTATTCCAAAATGTGATTCCCGTGTTTTTAACCACGCGTTCCAACGTCCAAACGCAAGGTCCGCGTCCAGCGCGAGACCCGCGTTCTGCCTGCCCCAAAACGCGAGACCTACATTCTGTCTGTTTCAGAACACAACTCCCACGTTTTTAATTCTAAACGCGAGACCCGCGTTCCAAGGATAACTCAACCAACACTGGATGTCCGCTTTTCAACACCACTGGAGGTCCACGTTCCAACAAAGAAATGTGAGACCCGCATTCAGAATGGCATGTCTTCAAGACATAAAGAGCCAAAAAGCCCTCATCCCATAGGTTTGAGGCTAGTTCCTTAGATGTCCCCGCAACAAACCTGAGGGACTATCTAACAAGGAAGAGGAGTGTCCACCAAATCACTCCTCAATGTCACTGCAAGCGGTTCATCTCAGCAGTACTTTTTGATTGTCATTGTGGCTTTCAGATAACCAATCCCACGATTTTTAGCTGATTATCAGCGATTTCAAACTCAGCCAAAAGATAATGATTCTAGAAGAAAAAGTCGTTCTTCGACGTCGAATACCCAGAAGTGACTGCAAACATGGTAAGGCCAAGTTCTACACCAAGAGAGTCCAAAGGGAAGCAGCAGGCTATCAGTTCAGAGGAGTCGGTTGTTGACCGATCTCCAGGTTTGAAGGATATTCTTGTCAAACCTGAAGGGATCTATCAACACACTCGACCCCGTATAGGAACAATTGCCCCAGTCGACTATAGTCTGTTGGCCAGAAAAATTGAGGTGAATGATGAGCACTCCTCCATAATCGAATCTCAGTCTTCGAATTCTAATTCAGAGATAACAACCTTTGCTTACATGGCAGGCACTCCCGAAGAAGTGGCCAGGTAATTTGAAGAATAGACTCGAGTTCAAAGGAAACAACTCGATATGATTCGAGCTTAGCAAGAATCTATCGATGCACTTAAGCAGATACTTTCACAACTGATTAAAAAGAAAAAGAAACTGAAGGGTAGAACTCCTTCGAAGAAGTCCAAAGGCAAACAGAAGGAAGGGGAGAGCTCATCTTCTGTAAAAACTGAGAGTGAAGAATATTCCAACTCTGAGCCACTCAAATCTTCATCTGAAGAGGTGGATAACTTAGAAAACAGAAGCAGTCATTCCAAGAGGATGAGTAAATTGGAGCAATGTCTCGAAGCCCTAGCAAATTGAGGCAGCCTCCAAGACGTGGGGATAATCCAGCCATACCCAGTAGAATAGGAAACGGCTCTTTACCCTCCCAAGTTCAAGGCACCGACCCTCCATACTTTCAACGGTAAAGGGTCATCGAACCAGCACATATACTACTTTAAGTCCCAAACAAGGAATGTAGTAGCAAACGATGCTATTATGGCTCGTTTATTCATTGGCACTCTTAAGCGGCCACCTTTGAATGGTTCATGAAACTTCCTGCTGGCTCAATTACGACATGGGCCGACCTTGAGAAGTTATTTCTGGCTCGTTTCTTCGAAGATGATATAGAAATTTCAGTACCAACTCTCCTTGCAGCCAAGCAAAAGAAAGAGAGTCTATTAAGACTTTCATTGGAAGATTTCAGAGCATGGCACTCCATTGTCCCATAGTCATGACTCAGTCTACACTGGTTAAGACGTGTCACCATAATCTACAAACTACCCTACTCGCTCAAATGCGAGTTGCAGAATGTCACACTTAGAAGCAGTTGGTGATACAAGGTGAACAGGCGGAGGAAATTGCCACCAGGATCAGGGCTGAAGAAAAAGACAGCAAACTAAGTCCCGACAAACCAACGCGGCGTGCCGCAGAGTCATCTTTTTAACCTAGGAGAAGAGATACTCTAGCAACGGAGGTCAAGTCTCCTTCAAAGTCCCAATCAGTCAGAAGGGGTGAGACTCCTGGCCAAGCACGTGCTAATAAACTATACTCCTTCAAGGATGAGCACGTAGTCTCTCTATTCAAGTTACTCCAAAAGGATAACAAACTTAAATTGTTAGAGGTCAGACGTCCTGAAGAGGCAGAGAAGACTGATGATCCTAGCTACTGTTTATATTACAGGATGCTGGGACACCCTACTAAGAATTGCTACATCTTTAAAGATGTTCAGGCTCTGATCGACGCAGAGGTATTTACGCTCCGGCCAGAGCCAAAGAAGATGACTGCTAACATGATAGCTACATCACCGATTCAATTTGGCTGGGATCTCCCGCTAGCGCCAACTGGAGTGGTTCTCATCCCGTAAGGGGAACTAAGAGTGGTCAATACTGATCCTCATAACCAGAAAGAGAAAGGTCTTGTTCATGTTCCTACTCCTCGAGTAGAGATAATGTGGGTCCATCCTGACATTGTCAAAAGCCAGCAATGGACGAGTGTCACAAACAAGAAGTCCAAAGGCAAGGTCAAAGCATCCTCCAACAATGTGATGGGTATCTCTACCAGAAAAACTAAGGAGGATGTTGCTTTTCTCACCAGTTCAGGAGAAGAAGAGTGCCTTTGCTGCTGACA
Organism: Agave tequilana; assembly: GCA_038442645.1. NCBI lineage: Eukaryota > Viridiplantae > Streptophyta > Magnoliopsida > Asparagales > Asparagaceae > Agave > Agave tequilana. Next base: position 72,537 of record JAVJIF010031519.1, read on the forward strand.
CAGGTGCACCTCTCACATCAAAAACTCGATCTGGCAAGCAGTACTTGAAACAGTATGGCAAGCCAATTGTAGACTCCCCCCAGCCAGCTGAGGAAACAATCGAGCAGTCTACGAAGCCATCCGTAAAAAAATAGAAAGAGCTTTGTTATGTCAAAGCTCCCCAGAAAAGTGGAGCGGGACCAACTCCCTTCCATTTTGATGTTTTGGCTCGGCTAGCCAGTATCCCTACTCGAATCACCCTTTAGAACATCTGAGGTTGTCTAAGTCTACAAGGGATGCCTTAAGAGAAACAGATGCAGATGCAGAGATTTCATGGCCCAAATTCCTACTATATGCGGAGAAGAAAGATGCAACCATTGCTACCACACCTCGAAACAGTTTCCCTGCATCACCTTCACTCTAGAAGACAAGCAAGTTAAAAGGAAGCATGATTGACCCATATATTACACAGGGTATATTGGATCATCTGAAGTGAGCCGTATTCAAGTTGATCCTGGATCTGCATGGAGCATTATGCCCCGCAGGGTCATGCAACATTTGGGGATTCTCATCACCGATTAAATGCCACTCATACAACCATTTATGGCTTCAACGCCAATGGTACACACTCGATGAAAAAAATCAAGCTCAGATGTCAAATTAGGTATCTGAGATCCGAGGTGACATTGCATATCATTGACGCTGATACCTCATACAAGTTGTTGTTGGGATAACCTTGGATTCACCGCAACTCCATTGACCCATCTACTCTTCATCAAGTGACGATTTATGTTGATGAAGAGGAAAAAGTGAAAACATTGATTGCCGAAAGGCACCCATTCAAGAGAGTTGAGAATTACTTCAACGATTACCTCCTCTATCAAGCTTCTCTTGAGACTGATGAAAATTCGCACCCAGAAGAACCTGACTCTGGCAACGAAGAAGATACGGAGCCAGAAGAAAAGTGTCTCTGGAAAATAAATCCCCTTGTAACGAGCATTGATAAGCTCGAATTCAATACCACCACTGTTCGCGATTCGAAATTCATGAAAAACTCCATCGTTGTTGAATCACGTACAAGTTATAAAACCTAAACTTACTAGAATCTTTTAGCAAAGTGTGTAGTGGCAAGTATAGGATCAATCCACAGAGACTTGTTCTTGAAAATTTAGTTATTAAAAATCTCACTTTTATCTTATTCTAGTTGAGAAATGTCTTGGAGAAAGGTTGGAATTTTGTTTTTTTTAAAAATAAATAAATAAATAAAGATCTTGTAGAAGAAAGCAAAAGAAAAATAAAAATATGAAGAAAGCAAAAGAAGAAAGAAATACAAACCTTTTAGCGAAGATTTAGATAACCAAAATAAGAAGAAAAAAAAAGAAATTAAAAGATTGTACGAAGGGAAGAGGAAGATGAACCAGTGAACTTATTTCTTGTCGTCGCCTTGTTGTCTCCCTCCTCCAAGCGATGCTGAAAACAAAAGAAGCTAAAAAAAGAAAAGAGATGACTTCATGGAATCAAATATGAAAGAAAAGAATAGCAAAAAATTAAAGAGAAAATTAAAGAAAAACATAGACTGAACGCCGCCAGATCGTGAAGAAGAATTCTGAATTTTATTCCATAAGCATCAAATACAAAGGTCTTGACTTCTCCAATCTCTCATTACAACGCTCAAAACTTTCTTTTTCTAGCTTTTCAGCCCTCTGGTCTCCTTCTCTCTCTCAATGAATACAGGTATTTATAGAAAAATAATGATAGAGTGTAGGGAGATAGGAAGAGTTGGCTATTTTTGAATTTCAGTTTTTCCCTTATCTCCAAACTTGATTTCTCCAGAATTCTGATCTGCAGTTTGATGGCGTGTTGATTGCTGAATATTTCTTAACAAATGATAGAATTCGAAATAATGATCAACATAATAGTTGTAGCCCTTTAAATCTTCTTTCTGAATCATCTTGAATCATCAGATTTGAGATTCGGTATCAAAAGATATGATTAAAATGCTAAACTGTATCCAGTCTGAATCAGAATCTAAATTGATTCATCTCATCCGTTGATCTTCTCTCTATCCATTTATCCTTAGCAAACCCAATAGGGTCTTCAACAAAATTCATTTTTCTTTTGAATTTTTATAGTATTATCTTATCTGGTAGATCCAATCCTCAGATAAGATAGACTAAAGATTCTCTGAATTTGAGTCGATCCCTGTTTGATTTGAACTTTTGGGTTTGTTTGGATAGGATCCGTGTTTATCTTCTTTTTATTATCATGCAAGGATTAGGACATTAAGACAAGCGAGTTTGTAATTATTTATTATAGAATATATGTAGGAATGTAATAATATTTATACAATATATGTGTCCAAACAACCACTAATGTTGAAAGTGAGTGGTTTATCAATGAAAGTTTAGATTTGTCTTACTTTTTCTGCATTTGCTTCGATTCTGTACCGTCACACACTAGTACTGATGTAGACAATAACCCTTGGTCAGCAATGAATGCCCTGACATCATTGCGTGCACCAATAAAGTCATCCCTTATGGTACGCGAAAAGATCAAAGATGCACGGAAAGCTTTCTTTAAAGTACCAGCCAAGCAGGGGGTCAAAAGCCAATTCTATTTAGAAGAATTGAGTCTAAGCCCATAACTTATGAAAGCTCAAGGGGTAATTCTGAGTCTCCACAATTCTTTTATTATGGACAAAAGTCACGTTGCATGATGGAAAGGATGGGGTATGATTTTACCAAAAGATCTGGCTTTAACTTCGGCAAAGAAAAGTAAGCATTACTTTGCTCATTTGTACCAAAAGGCAAAGATACCGACTACTATCACAAGACCCAAAGAGAACTCGGTTATGTATCTTTGTCAATCTCGTCAGATTCTGAATCTGAATAAGAGGTCTATCATGACAGCTCATTAGCAACATCATCGTGAGACTCAGACTTCAGCGTTAGTGTTATCTTCGAAAGTTTCTTAATGAACATGGTATCAGCCAGCCTTTTAGAAAATGATGAAGAAGAGACTTTTAAATCTGAAGAATTGATCTAGTTGGACTTTGATCCATGGATTAAATACTTAAATACTCTTAGGGATGTACGCTTTGAACAACACGAACGACCCACTGAGGATAAAGTGACTCAAATAAATCTTGAAGATGAGGCTAACCCCAAGCCCATTTTCATAAGTGAGGGCATGTCATCTTCTGAGAAAGAAGACTTAATACATCTTATACGAGAGTATAAAGATGTCTTCGTTTGAAATTATGAGGACATGCCTGGGCTCGATCCCCACATAGCTATGCATCACCTCAACATGAACCCGGACATTAAGCCAGTCAAGCAACAGCAATGATGATTTCATCCCGAGATCATGGAAGCAATTGAATCAGAAGTCAAAAAGCTCATAGACTCTGGTTTCATAGGGAAAGAGCAACATCCTGATTAGGTGGTCAATATAGTTTTTGTTCCCAAAAAGAATGAAAAGATCCAGATTTGCATTGACTACCGTGATCTAAATGTCGCTTGTCCAAAAGACGAATTTTCTCTCCCAATCACAGATATTATGATTGACAATACGTTCAATTTTGAGAGGATGTCTTTCATGAATTGGTTCTTAAGGTATAATCAAATAAAGATGTATGATTGGTCTCTATATTTGCATATTTCATACCACATCTTCACATTTGTTCTATATAAAATTCTGCTAAATAATAACTTTCTTGTGTGTTTCTAGGTCCATGGCATGAAGTGAAGAAGACCCAAAATCTCATTTAATTGGTGATTTTTAAAGCATAAAGATATCCATTGACTTTGGAAGCCCATTTTGTTGCTTCTAAAGCAGAAAACAAGGATCTAGCAAGTTGTACATGTCCCATACCCAGACCATGCCCTGCACACCCTGGTGTGGCACCTCTGGCATGAACTTGCATGCAGAGGACACTTTTAAGACTAAATGATGCGTTATGGGCTTACCGAACTGCTTTTAAGGCAGTCCTAAGGATGTCTCCATATAGAACTGTATTTGAAAAAGCCTGTCATCTGCCTATCGAGTTAGAACACTGAGCCCTATGGACTATTAAACAACTTAATTTTGACCTGACTAAAGCCGGTGAACTAAGAAGATTACAGATCTCGGAGTTAGAGGAAATACGGAATGAGACTTATGAGAATGCACGAATCACAAAGAGCAGGATGAAAATTTTCCTGACCAGATCATCAACCGAAAAAACTTTGCCCCTGGGGAAAAAGTTCTGCTATACAACTCGAAGCTTCACATTTTCGCAGGGAAGCTAAAAACTCATTGGTCCGGACCCTTCATTGTGCGCATCGTCTTTCCACATGGTGTTGTGGTAATTTTCGATCAAAAGAGTAATGAGAAATTCAAGGTGAATGGGCAAAAACTGAAGCCATTCCTGACTACTGAGCCTGAGTCACAGGCTGAAATTGTCCTGAGTCTTTTCACTCCATCTTACACGTGACCATAGCCCTCCACACATCACAAATAAACAAATAAAAATTAAAATAAAAAATTAAATAGGAGTGTAAATAAAGTAAAGATTAGGGGTTCATTATAATTATTATTTATATGATATAATTATCCCTTGTATACTTGTAAATAACCCTTTATCCTAGGGTTAGATTTGAAAATTTCCCTTTTTCTACCCCTATTTATACTCTCCTCTCCCTCTTCCCTAACCTAACCCCAAATTTTTTTCTCAGATCTGAAGAGAGGAACCCAGACGTCGTATCCGCACCCGAACCTCTCCCCTCTCTCCTCCACTTTGCCGCGCCCAACCCCCTTTTGCCGCGTTTTCGTGGCTTCTCTTAGGCCAGAGACGCGGCGCCAGTGCTCCCCCGGTCGATTTTTCGAGCACGTCTCCAATCTCCTCTCTGATTCTGGTTTGGTTTTCTAGTTTGTTACAGGCAAGTCCATGGATTGTTTCCCTCCAAGATTTCCAGGGGCGGTTTGCGAATTATTCACCCATCTCTCTATAATTTTACTTTAATTTTAGATTATGGACCCCACCGTATTTGTTAAAAAGATTTTTCTAGAATATTTAATGATGTTCTGGGTTATGGGACCATTTTTTTAGATACGATTAGAGAAAGACAGTGGTATGTATTGGTGTATGACTACTCTGATGTTGATACCTTTTACTGCTCGGACTTGGTGGGGAAATTTTTTTTAGGATAAATACTGATTCCATCAATCTAAATCAATTCATTGTCCACCTTGACTATGGGGACCTGTTGGTCACCATTGAGACTATTCAGGAGGATCCGCACCCGAACCCCTCCCCTCTCTCCTCCACTTTGTCGCGCCCAACCCCCTTTTGCCGCGTTTTCGTGGCTTCTCTTAGGCCAGAGACGCGGCGCCAGTGCTCCCCCGGTCGATTTTTTGAGCACGTCTCCGATCTCGTCTCTGATTCTGGTTTGGTTTTCTAGTTTCTTATAGGCAAGTCCATGGATTATTTCCCTCCAAGATTTCCAGGGGTGGTTTGCGAATTATTCACCCATCTCTCTATAATTTTACTTTAGTTTTAGATTATGGACCCCACCGTATTTGCTAAAAAAGATTTTTCTAGAATATTTAATGATGTTCTGGGTTATGGGACCGTTTTTTTAGATACGATTAGAGAAAGACAGTGGTATGTATTGGTGTATGACTACTCTGATGTTGATACCTTTTACTGCTCGGACTTGGTGGGGAAATTTTATTTAGGATAAATACTGATTCCATCAATCTAAATCAATTCATTGTCCACCTTGACTATGGGGACCTGTTGGTCACCATTGAGACTATTCAGGAGGTCACGCAAGTGCCTTCCCTTCCTCAGCACATCGTGCCCCTCCCTTTAATTGAGTATATGACTTTGATGGGTGCGCAATGCACTGAGCAAGATCGTGGTCTCCAGGGAGCACCACATTTAGAAACATCCATTGCGTTGATCGTTGGATCCAACGTAACATCCTGAGTATAGACCACACAATCTCTTTTAACTGACCTGCATTGTAGATTATCTGCAGCCTCATGACGAGGCAACATACCGTCTATCTCAACACCATAATTTTGTAACAATTGTTGGCCAACTCTCAATGAACGAGGGGAGCCAAGTATTCTCTACCTATCTTAGTGACTCGTTTGTGCAGAAACTTTCTGCCAGATGAGGCCTTTGCTGAGTATGATCAAGTACTAGTTACCATCGAGTGTATCACTAGCACCTACAATAGTTGTCTGCATTCGATCTGGATACCTGCCGTCCAGGTCGAGGATGTTCCGGCTGAGTCCTCCTCAGATGAACAGATAGAAGAAGAGGATGATCCTGAGTTCTGGCAGCAGTCGTCCCCATCAAATTTCACTACATTCATGCCCTCCGTCTTGAAGGGCATGAAAAAGATTTTCAAGAGGTAGATTAAACTCAGGGGACAATTAGATGAACAGAATACCCGCCTAGAGCATATCAAAAAAACGCTTCGACGTTCGCAGTCAGCCGGCCCTAGCACTACGGCCGCCCGAGTCGACGGAGACAGTGATATCTTTTCTTCCCCCTATTTATTGCATTTGCATTTACATGACTAGTATTGAAAACAATGCATTAGATAGGTGTGGGGGGTCTAACATTCAATTTTCTTTTCTTTTACTTCTTTTTAAAAAAAACCAAAATTTTTATACTCTTTATAAAAATACCAAAAGATTGTAAGAATTAGGGAACCTTAGTAAGGAATCTTTATTTTATCCTAAGTAAAAAAGAAATATTGGTTTGACTGAGAGTTGGGAGGGACAAGAAAAATAACTAATATCTTTTATTTAGCCTTATTAGAATATGCATTGACTACACATACGCTTGGGATTTAGAGACAAGACTTTGAATATCATAAAAAAAACCATTAATCTGAATAATTGTGCCTCAGGAAGCATGATTATTCACGCCTAAAGGAAATAAACAAATCTTGATTTTGTAGCCTACTCTACTTGCATATTTGACCTGAGGGGTGTTTTTTCACCTGGTGCCCTAAAACCATCTGGTTTGGGAGTCATCGATTAAATATACGTTACACAATAAAGTAGAAAGTCTAAAGAAACTAAGAATAAACATCTAAATAAAAATTAATAAAATTCTATCACATTCAAATTGAGTTGAAAAAATCCCAAGTACATCACACTTACACATAATGCATATCTATTAAAGCAAAATAACAGAATGAGTTAGAAGTACAAAATCTCTTTTACATTCAAATGAAAACCATGATTTCTTAACAGAATGAGTTAGAAGTACAAAATCTCTTTTAAATTCAAATTAAAACCATGATTTCTTCTTTTATGAGGGTTAGAGTATAGAAGAACTTATGAGGGTTAGACCTAATTCTTATAATCATTCAGTCATTTTTACTTAAATAATTAAAAGTTCTTTTTCTTGAAAGAGGTTTGCTTACAACTAATATTTTTCTTCATTTATTGAATTTGTGGGTGCAATTCGCTAAAAATCCTCAGGAGATAACACTCCTCCTCTAGGGGAAACCTAGAGGTTTAAAGGCTTGTTGTACATGCTCAGTTCAATCGCGTCACCTGCGAAAATGGTGTAATAATTCTCCTGGTTTTTGTTTTGCTCGGGACGAGCAAAAGATAAGTGTGGGGGTGTGATTAGTCTCTAATATTTCATAATTCATACAACATCTTCACATTTATTTTATATAAAATATTGCTAATAATGGTTTTCTTATGTGTTCCTAGGTCCATGGTGTGTAATGAAGAAGAAGCCCAAAATTACTATTTAATTGGTGATTAAAAACTTATAAAGATAGCCATTGACCTTGGAGAGTGATTCTGTCAAACTTGGGTGCCCAAATCCAGAATCCAGGAGGTACAGCCAGCAGGGGGCGAAGCGACATACACAGCAGGTGGTGTTGCGCGCGTAGCTCTAGTATAGCCACGGAAACACGATTTTTGCCACATTTGCGCCAGTGCTTCGGGCCAGGGATTGTCCCCCTGGCCCCTTTCCTCCTGATGCCTATAAAGGCCCCTTGGTGTTCTTCAGTGGAGATATCCAGAGTTAGGGTTTTGATTTTAGTTTGATTTTAGGAGTTTTAATTTTCTTGTGTTTTCTTCTTCTTCTAACTTAGTTTAGCCATTATAGTGAAAGAGAGAGTGTGTGTGTATAAGTTTCATTTGAAGGTGACAATCTTATACAAGTAATACATCTCCTTCTTCCTTCCATCACTTAGTATTTTTACTTGCTTTTACTTTCTTGTATTAGTGTAAAACTTCTTTTTTGTACTTCTTCTCTCTTGTTTTTCTTACTCATGTCTAACTAACTTTTCCATTGCATGCCTAACTAACTACTAACTCACTAATCTCTAACAAGTTGATTGATAACCCAAATGAGTCAATAGTGTTAAACAAGCTTTGTGCAAATAAGAGCTATGACATCTTAAGATGAGGGTTCTAACTCTAACTTACTTACAAGTATAACCATTCTCATATTTCATGCTTAATTATTTTTGAAGATTTATGGATTGTAAACCTTACTTGTTTTCGTAAGTTAGAGATATTCCTATTAATTTTTGCCGATACCACTAGTGCACTTGTTTCTTTTCTTATTCTCGCCTTCAATTGGATCTTGATAAGGGAATGTTCAATTTTTGCCGCGTAAAGCTAAGTTAAAGGAAGGACTTTCATTTGATCTCCTACGTGAATAGTTCTTATGCATAAAGATTATGCTTGCCTATGATCCATTGTGAGGCTACATCTTTAAGAAATTAGAGATTAGTGGGAGCACTTAGTAAAAAGTTAGCCATACATTTTTACCCTTGAGAAAACTCACTTTTACAACCATCAAATCAATTCAAGAAATTCTTGAAACAACACTTGTTTTCTTTTCAATTCTTTATTTGAGACAAGAAACTTTTTCTTTGAACAAAAAGCCGCAACAAAGCTTTCATCGCTCTCCCTCCTTATGCATACGACCCGTATAGCCACTTTGCTATTATGACAGAATTGCAAAAGCAATAACATCGACCATCGCTCCTTTACTTATTTTTGTGCTTGCTTTTTGCCGATCAAGCAACTTCGCTTCTCACTTCAAACGCGGGTCTGAGTAACTTCGCGTCTCTCACGGGTTTGAGCAACTTCGCGTTGTCGCGGAGACGTCTGCGTCTACAACAAATAACGCGAGGTTCGCATCCATCGCGAGGCCCGCGTTTATGTTATAACCGACCCCTATTATTGGGTCAATTAACTCCCCACATAATGTGGGAATTAATCCCCATTTTGGAGGGATTCTAGGGGATAATTATATTGGGCCAAAGGCTATTAGCCCTAGTTTTGATGATAACAAAACAGATGTAGTTATGTTTTTAACAATTTTGTTTAACAAAGTTCAGGTTAGCTCTTTGTTGCATTTCGGCTCCATCACAAGACTCACACGTTTGGAAGCCAAGAAGATTTAGATCCTAAAGCCTAAGCACATAAACGAGCTCAAGGATCAAGATTGCAAGTGAAGACTATATCAAGATTTGTATTTTTGATTTTTAGAAGGATTTATAGTCGTTTGTTAAAACCAAGATGATATAGGTTGATAGCTTTTGGGATTGACACACACACATCTTTCATATTCCTAAAGTGTTTTATAAAGGGTTCAAAATATTTCTCTTTTTCGTTTTTCGAGATCGAGTTTGGAAAAACAAGTTTCGAAAAATCGGTTTTCAATTTAGTAAAGATGTTTTTATAAAATATATTTCTAACTTTGTTTTGTATTGATCTATGATCACCCACTGGTTTTATCAAATCCCTAGAACTATATTTTTGTTCAAAGATCAAAGTTTATTTTATCGAAAAAAGATTAGTTTCAAAAAGATTTCAATAATAAGCTTTTGGCTGAAAGTCGCTCAACCAGCCGGTCGACCGTAGGCAGAGCAGCTTTGCTCTATCGGTCGACCGGGAGGCCAACCGACATGCACTAAAGTACATTGTGTGCACTTCGGTCGACCGGGCGGTCGACTGACTGTAAGAGCTTTGCTCTCAGTTGGGTCTGGTCGACCGTTCCGGTCGACCGACAGAGAGCCTTGCTCTTTGGTTGGGAAAAATGATCAACCGATCGATCGATCGCTATCCCAAACGGTCAAAAATTGGACCTTTTGTCGGTCGACCGGCCGGTCGACCGACAGAAGGATTTCCTTCTGATTTTTTTCCTAACGGCTATATTTTGTTTTGTCTATTTTTAGGTCTTTTCCTAATGACTCTTTTGATTTTTCTCCTCTTATTTTTATCCCCTATAAATAGTATGACCATAGAAAAATCCAAGAACAAGATTTTTAAAGTTTAGATCAATTTTTATAAGTTTACATCAAGATTTAGCTTTTTCTTAAAAGATTTTCTTTTGAGCCAAAATTTCATATCCTTGGTTTTTAGCTTGAGCCTTCCCTCTACATGTTTACAAGTTATTTTCACTACACAATCCCAAAGAGTTTCACCTTGTCATCTTGGTTATAGGATTATGCTTGTGAGCTATTTGTGATCAAATAAAGATCACTGATTTTCTTCTATTGTGAAGTTGTAGAAGTTGCGGCCTCAAGTGAGATAGTGAGCTCTGTGTTGGTGTTGTGGCACTGTGAGAGAGGACTTGTAAGTCCACTGAGTTCTAGTGAGAACTTGTAACAGTTGACGATCAAGTGAGATCGGTCATAGTGAAAATCCTTCATAGGGTTGAAGGCGGGGACGTAGAGCAGTGGCTTGAACCTTGGAACATATCATCGTGTTTGTGATTGCTTACTTTTTTTCTCTTCACTCCACTCTCTCTTTACTTACTTGCACACTTATATTGTTTACTTATTTGCAAGTATTTCTTGTATTGTGACTGGTATTTGCTAGGTTGCTAGCAAGTTAATTTTTACTCCGCATTAATTGTCATTTAGTATAGCCATCACCTATTCATCCCCCTCTAGGTGATTTATAAATTACCCCTATGACTCCCTATAAATAGCCTCAAGAGCTATAGAGGAGAAAGGGCTTTTTTGAGGTATTAAGTTGAGCACTCTCAAGCTAAAAGCTTCTTAATTTTTCAACGATTCAGAGAGAGAAAAAAGGTGAAATCAGTGGACTCTAAACACTCTAAAGCTCTTTTTGAAATCACCTAGAGGGGGGTGAATAGGTGATGGCTATACTAAGTGGCAAATAATGCGGATTAAAAAATTATTTAATAATAAGCAACAACAATAATAAAACTTACAAGAAAGTAGACAAATAATAGTGCAAGTAAAGGAGAGAGAGAGTTTAGAGATATGTGGACAATCGCAAACACGAGAATATGTTTCGAGGTTCGAGTCACTGCTCTACGTCCCCGCCTTCAACACAATGAAGGATTTCTACTATGCTTGATCCTACCGGATCGTCAATACAAGTTCTCACTAGAACTCTTAGGATACACTTGTCCTCTCTCACGGTGCCGTAACACCAACTTAGAGCTCACTAGCTCGCTTGAGGCCGCAACCTCTACAACTTCTCAATTTGAGGAAATGGTGATCAACACTTGACCACAAACAATGCTCACATGCACAATTCTATAACCAAGATGAGGAGATGAAACTTTAGGGATTGTGTAGTGCAAAAGTCTAGAAGAGAAGTAGAGGAGAAAGCATCAAGCTAAAACACAATAGGATTGAAAATTTTGGCTCAAGGGAAACTCTTTTGCTAAAAAAGCAAAACTTTGAAAAACTTTAATTTTAATATTGTAAATCTTGTGTTTGAGTTGTATAACACTCCCACTATTTATAGGGGATGAAAACTAGGTTAGAAAAGCCAATAGATTCGTTGGGAGAAGCCCCAACAAAAAATAAAACTGGATATAGCCGTTGGCAGCCAGTCAGCAGACTTTGTCTGCTGTCGGTTGACCGGGCCGGTCGACCGCCAATGGTCGGATTTCCAACCGTTGGGAAAGCGATCGATCGGACAGTCGACGAAGTTACCAAAAAGAGAGTGTAAACTCTCTGTTGGTCGACCGGGCTGGTCGATCGGAACAAACATAGAGCTCTGTTCTTTCTGCCGGTCGACCGGGCCGGTCGCCTGATGTGCACACATGCACATTGGTGCATGTCGGTCGACCGCCCGGTCAACCGACAAAGCAGTTCTGCTCTTCCAGCGATCGACCGTGTGGTCAACCAGACAAGGCCAAAAGATAGATTTTGAAAAACTTTTTGAAGTCTAAAAATTTCCAATAAAATTTCTTTTAGATGGGTAGATACAAAATAAAGTTTTAGGGCTTGGAAAGATCAGAGTGTGATCATAGATCAACACAAATAAAATTTGAGCTATATTTTGATAAAAATTCTGTTTCTAAACTAAAAATTATTTTTCCAAAAACTTGTTTTTTCAAAAATCGATTTTTTCAAACTTTGTTTTTCTGAAACTTGGTAAGAAATTTTGTAATAAAATTTTGTTTGAAAGCATGAAGTAACATCAAATGTGTGTGTGTGTGGTAATCACAAGGTTATCAACCTCTATCATCTCGGTTTTGACAAATAGACTATAAATCCTAACTAAAATGAAAAATGCAAAGATACAAATCTTGTAATATAGTCTTCTCAACTTGTTTGATCCTAGAGCTCTTCTAGTGTGCTAGGCTCTGGGATCTAAATCTTCGCGGCTTTCAATGTGTGAGTCTTGTGTTGGAGCCGTCAATCAACCTATGGCTTTACCTGAAACTCATTTAAACAATCTTATTAATATCTAACTACATATGGTTTGTTATCATCAAAACTTGGGGCTAATGGCCTTTGGGCCAACAATCTCCCCCTTTTTGATGATGACAAAACATATGGAGTTATTACAAATATTTTGGGTGGAGACTTCAAGTGAAGCTCCCCCTTAACATATGCGTATAAAAGAATATGATATAGAGATCTAAATACATAACAAAGGCATATATATGATATGACAATAAACACATATGCCAACCATCCATGCATATCAAAGATACAGAAATATAAAAGTGTATGCATACATGGTTACCTCCATCCATCAAGAAATACCTCCAACCTCCAAAATAGATGATTGGATCAAGAATAGAATAAACACAATATACAACAAATCACATATACCATATTGGAGATAACAAAGATAACTGTCATATCATAAAAAGGTGTCCATACAAGCTAGGAGGTTCATGCCAACCTCAAAATCATAACACATGTCCACAAACACATGTCCACATGTCCATAAGATACATACCAAACACCAAATAAAGATGTCCACAAAAGGGACAAACTAATATCCAAATGCATGCATAGAAAAAAAATAACCCAAATAACACCACCAAAATATCTCTCCCCCTTTTTGACATCATCAAAAGGGTCAATGCCTCGAAAAATAAGGGTCCTCCGGGGAAGTAGGTCGCGGAGGTGAAGCAGGAGGAGGAGCCCATGCGACGAACGGAGGGCCGGAAGCAGGAAGTGGCTGAGCACGACCCTGAGGAGTAGGAGCCGACCAATCAAACATGTTGTAGATATCTCCGATACAGATGTGCTTGTAGCGAATGGAGTCACAGATATAGTTGAGGTCATTGTCCAGACGGTGCTCCAGCCGCTGATAGTTTGCGGCCATCTCAGCTAAAATTTGTTTGCGGTGCTCGACCATCTCAGCTGAAATCTGCTGGCTGTGCTCCCGAAGCTGAGTGGATAAGGCTAGGTAGGGGTCGAAAGGAGCAGAAGAGCCAGAAGAGGATCCATGAACAGCAGGAAAGATAGGCTGCGACTTAGGAGCAGGAGGACGCTCCCGAGCACGCATCCTCTTAAGGAGGGTGTTGTTTATATCTACTGACGGTTCAAATGACCGTTCAGAGGAAGATCAAATCTTAACTACTTCAATAAACAGGTGATGAGCATCCCAAAGGGTAAGTGCGGTTTGGGACAAGAAGATGATCAGAAGTCATGTAGTTGATGATGAGTTTAGGGATGTTGATTCTAATGTCTTTCAGAAGGTAATAGATGATAAGAGGAGCAGAACTCCTAGCGTGACTATACTCTCTTGATTTTGATAGGAGGTTATAGAACACGATCTTAGCCAGGACCTGGGCGGTAAGAGTATAGTACTTCACCTCCTCGTTCCTAACTAAGCCAGGATTGCCAACATCGTGAAGCAGGGCAGATGCGATGTGGGCAGACTCACCGTCAGGATAATCAAAGTCATGAAGATCGACATTATAAATATCTACCCCCTCACAGGAGAGGTGTAGGAGACTAGCAAATTTTTCAATAGATATATTAATGTATTTGCCCATAACTTTTGATCTAATGTGATGTTGTTGAAATGAGAGATTAGAATAAAAATAGCGCACCAATTCAGGATAAATTGGTTCCTTAATGGTGACAAAATCTTCTAAAGAACTGGATCCTAAATATTTGCTAGATTGAGGTGCTCAAAATCACTGAGCACCACAGTTCTACCTGAGATAACATTTTTATCAGAAATTTGGGCATACCTATAAGATGCATTTTGTGAAACAAATGGGGTGGATAATGATTCGGGGTTTTCCCCTTTTCAGATTGAGATCTTTTAGACATAGTTGATGGATTAGCAAGATTAGGTACGAAAATAGAAAGATCTAAACAATTAAACTTAGAAATAACAAGGAAAATTAAGAGATTTAGGGTATAATAGATTATACCTTAAAAATTAAGAGAAAATACCAAAAGAGTGTAGATCTGGAGCCTGAAAGTAAATTTCCCAATTTTTTATAGAGAAATTTGGGGGGGTTGGAGAGATGGAAAGGAGTTGGAATGGGTTTAGGGTTAAGAGACTAGGGGAGGAGAGGTGATTGAGGCGGTGGAAGGAGAAGAGGAGAGGAAAATTAGAAGTTAGGGTTTTATATAGAGGCGGGTAAAATAGCAGGTTACCCGACTCCCAGTCGACCGCCCGGTCGACCGGTGGAAACCGAGAGCAATCTCGTTTCAGTCGGTCGACCGCTCGGTCGACGGGCTACGGGCAGAAATTTTTTTTTCTATTCCAGGCTAGGTCGGTCGACCGGGACTATGACAGGCCAACTCGGTCCACCGCGCAGTCGACCGGAACTGCTGAATTCAGTTCAAAAACTGTTTTAAATTTTGTTTTTAATTTAGTTTTCTTTTAAAAAGAATTATATAATTTTCTTATATAAACATAAAAATTTTGAAATCTTAATTGGCATGACAAACTCAAAACAAAATTTGAATTAAATTTTATTGTTATTAACAAAATATATCCTTTTAATAGTTAAGCTATAAATATGAGATGTTAAAGTCGAATACCCCTTTAAGGGTTCTGAACTTTTCCTCGACATTCCTCTAGATAAGAGTTGAGGCGCGCAATTGCCATCTCTATTTATTTGCTTAATTTGGTTAAATAAATTTTAATTTTGACAATACTCTTATAAAATCTTTATTTAAAAATATTTTGATATATGGACAAACAAAACATGGCAAGTGATAGAAATCAAAACAAATTGAATACACAATCCAATCATAGTTAACATACAAAAATATGGATATGCAAGTTTGCACATGTAAGGCATATTATCACAAAAATGCAACTAGCAAATCCTACACATATAAAAAGAAATTTTAGGTGGAGAAGTTACCAAACTATGGGCAATCTCCAAAATGGGTGCCTCTTTGATAGCGATGCAAGTGACGACGTATTCGTTAAGCATTGATGCATCCACCACCCGGGCACCATCTCCCCCTAAGTCTTGGAGGAGGACGACGCGCCTATATCAATTAAATTCAGCGTGTCTTTTGGTACCCAAATCTTTTTGGGTCCTTTGGGGTTAGTATTTTCTCGAACCCAAACATTTTTATTAGTCAAGTTTAGCTTAGCATAACAAATTTTGCTAAATAGCCTTTGCGGCCACAATGTACACATGTATAAATTTTACCATACATAAATGCATGCTTGTGTGTGTGTGTGCATGCTTGCGTGTGTTTGATGCATGATGAGGAGTGTGATTCCCTTCGGATTTTCTTTTAGGAAACATAGATGCAAATTTAGTCATATCAAAAGCACATTTCTTTAAGGTTGTATTCAAAACTTCAATACGTTTTTGGATCTCTAAAAATTCATTTTTATCACAAGTAGATATTGGGCTTTTGCCTTTACAAGAAGTTTTATATTTTTCAAAATCATTTTTCATTTTCTCAAAAGAGTTTGACAATTCATTTTTCTCATTTAAAACAAGCTCAAATTTATTCTTTAAAGAATCATTTTCCTTTTTCAATTTTTTATTTTGAGCTAGTGAAATTTCATACCTACTTTGTAATTCTTCAAAAACTTGTGCAAGATCATCCATGGTTAAGTCTTCATCTTCTAAAGAGTTTTCTAAGATTACCTTAGAAGCTTCACCATCACGTGCCATGAAGCACATGTGTGCGATGTCGATCTCCTCTTCAGATTCTGACTCCGAGTCATCCCACGCGGCCACCATTGCCTTCTTCTTCTTTTGCACGTTCCTTGAGGTAGTAGCTTGAAGAGAGGGGGAATCAGCAATTAGCTGTCCCGTTTTCTTACAATGAAAACAGGACCCAGTTCCTCCCTTTTCTTTTCAAATCTTCCTTGAGGTCTTCCTCCTCGAAGTTGCTTTGTCTACCTTTCTTATAAAACATTTTGCCCACCTTTCTTATGAGCATGGCAAAGTCTTCATCACAGTCTTCCAATGAATCTTCTTCATCATAGGAGGATGGAGCCATCTTGAAAGCTATTGCTTTCTTCTTTGGTGCCTCCCTTTCTTCTCTTACCTTCATCTCCATCTCATGGGTTTTGAGATTGCCGATGAAGCCAGAGAAGTCCATCTCTTCCCTATCATTTAGCTCTTTGAAGGTGGTTGCCTTGACTTTTCAAGACTTAGGAAGAGCTCTAATGGCCTTCCGGATCTTTTGGTCATAGTCGATGTTGTCACCTAAAGAAGATAAGGCATTAGTAATCTTGGTGAAACGAGTGAGCGTATCATATATGCCTTCATTATCAAGCATATAGAAATTCTCATATTGAGAACGGAGCAAGTCAATTTTAGATCTCTTGACTTGCGACGTCCCCTCATGAGTAACAATAAGAACATTCTAAACTTCATAAGCATATTTGCAATTTATGATGCGGGAAAGATCATTTTCATTTAAAGCTTGAGTGAGTGCATATTGGGCTTTAGCATTGGCCTCATAGTCCTTAGCGGTTGCTTCGGACCATGTGTTCTCATCAGTGAGAGGTTCAATAAATTCCTTGGTGATGGACTTGACAACTCTAACTCTTAGGGATTTTAGGAATAGGTTCATTTTGACCTTCCAAATGGGGAAGTTCAACCCATCAAATTTGGGTGGGGACTTGATGCTAGAAAAGTCAACTGATGCCATGGATACAAGTATAGTGCACAATAAATAATAAATGTAATAAATAGATCTAGCCAATAATGAGGATCTCCCTAAGGTGGTTAAACCAAATGCTATGGTTAGGCTCTGATACCAATTGAAATCACCTAGAGGGGGGTGAATAGGTGATGGCTATACTAAGTGTTGCCCAAAGGCCTTCGACTCTAGTTTTGATGATGATTAACTCATATAGTTATGTGTACTAATAATCTTGTGATGTTTTAGTTTCAGATCATTAGCCAAGATATTAGTTGGTGATAGCTTCAACAAGATGGTTTGGAAGCTTTCACAAGGTGATTCAAGAGCCTAAGCATCAAAGATGACATCTAGCACTCATTGGAGTCAAGCTTGATGAATCACGGTTTGGACCGAGTCAACTTGGAGACGGCACTCTACAAGAAGACTTAGGTATCTCTAGTTTAGTTTGTGTTTAGATCCTAATTGTAAAGATTAGATTAGTATGATATGCTCAAGTTCACAACACACACGTTTTATGTTTTGACATTGGTTTTCGGTTTTAGGTTTAACCGATCTTGGTTTTCATGAATAGATTTTATATCAAAACAAGTTTACATGGTTTAGTGTATATATGATTTGTTCTATATACATGCATGCTTCTATTGCTTAAACAAACTTAGTTTGATAGTCTACTTCATGAGTTTTATGTTTTGGTAATTCTAACAAACATATTTTGGAATCAAATACAAAAACATGATATTTAATCATGATACTTAAACTTAATATTCCAACATGATATTCATGTGTTTCATACTTTTTCTATTTGGATGAGTTTTGGACAAAGTGTATTTTCTATTCAAGAATTCAAGTTTTGAAAAATACCGGTTTTAATTTTTGGCAAAATTTCTATGACACAAAAATAGTCAAATATGTTTAAAATTTGTGTTGAGATTTTTAACACAAGTTTGTATTTCAATGTAAAATGACAAAACTATTTTTGTGGAATTTTAGAGATTTTCTGGGATTTATTATAATATATTTTTATCCCAGTTTTCTGTTCCAGGCTTCAACCAAGTCGACTAGTCAACTGACAAGTCGACTAGGCATGAAGTCGGTCGACCGGACCGGTCGACCGACGTGCACAGAACTGTGCACGTCTGGCAATTTTGGGGCCGGTCGACCGACTGTTAACAGAGTTGCTCTCTGTTTGTTTCGGTCGACCGAGCGGTCGACCGGTAGCTGACAACGGTCAAAAATTGACCGTTCGGCGGTCGACCGGCAGGGTAATTCTGGCAGTTCTGCTGCCAACGGCTATTTTTCTGATTAGCCTATAAATACCCTTTTGGCAAGAGTTTTTCTCTAAGAATTTTTGTGCGAATTTTTACATACTCTCTGGTGTTTTTACAGCAATAAAAAGAAGTTTTTGAGCTTGATTTGAACAATCTATTTGGTGTTTGTGTTAGGGTTTGGAAAATCAAAGAAAGGGTTTTTGGGAAAGGATTTTGAGTGAACTTCTCTATCTTAGTTTCAGTTTTTCCCAAGGATTTTTCTTTGTAATTTCTGATTTCCATTCCTTTGGTTTTCTCCACACTTGAGCAAAAATCTACTATCTAAATCTATAGGATATTTGTGTGGGAGAAGAAATTGTTTGTGGTTGCTTGTTGAACCACCAAGTTGAAAACCCAATCTTTGTTTGGCTTTGTGCCTTGGGTTGTATCCCTCAAGTTGTGAGGTGATCCTTGTTTGCTTTGTGCTAATCCCTCAAGTTGTGAGGTGATTGTTTGGTTGGATTGGAGCTTGCCTCAAGGAGGAGGTTGTGGTTGTAAAGAGAGGAGTTGGGTACTCCTTGTGAGAGTTCTTTGTGTACTAGCTAGTGGATTAGAAATCCTTCGTGTGTCGAAGGCGGGGATGTAGAGCTGGGTGCTCGAACCTCGAAACACATCTTGTTGTTTGCGCTTGATCCATTGACTCTCTCTCTCTATCTCTCTCTTTACTTTGTGCCTTGCAATTATTTATATTGTGCATTCATATTTGCTTGGCTTGGTTGTGTGTGCATCATTTGTTAATCACACTTGAGTGTAATTTGCATTAAATTTTTAAATTCCGCATTTAGTTCACAGATTAGCATTGTCACCTATTCACCCCCCCTCTAGGTGACTTTTCAATTGGTATCAGAGCCAGTGCTCCTGATATTTAGGTTTAACCACCTAGGAGTGATCTTGGTTTGCTAATCTTCATTTGCATTTTCATTTGCACACATTTAGTGTGCACTTATGGCTAGCCCTCCTATGTTTGATCATTTTAGACTTGATGCTTGGAAGGCTAATATGACTAAACATTTAAAAGACCTAGGACATCTTGTTTATCAAGCCATTACCATAGAATCCCTCCCAAATAGTAGCAAGCATAAGAAGGCCAATGCATTAGCACTTAGAGCACTTAGAGCATCTCTTAATGAATCTCTTTTACCCATTTTTGATCATTATGATTCGGCTTTTGCAGTTTGGAGCATCTTGACTTCTCCCGAGTTTTCAAGGATTATCAACAAGATGAGGAGATCTAAGAGAGAAAAGTCCGAAGAGCAATGCCTCATGGTCCAAGGGAAGAACTCCCTTGAGGTACAATTGGATTCTCAAATAGATGATAGCTCTAGTTCATATTGTCATGGATGTTTTGAAGTTCAAACCTTAAATATGGAACTTGTTCAAAAGCTTGAAAATTTGTTAGAAAAACATGATTTGTTGAAAGATGATAATCTTGTTTTGAAAAATGAATTAAAGGATTTATGCTCTAATTTTGAATTGATGTTGCAAGAGAAGGAAGAGATTGCAAGTGAACGTGACTCACTTAAATCTCAACTCGAACTTGCTTTAAAGGAAAATGAATTCTTGAAAAACAAAAATGATTGTGATGATGTTGTAAAGCACAATGAGATTTTATCTTCAAAATTAGATTTTACTTTTAAAGAAAATCTCACATTGAAAAATGATATTGATGCAATTACAAAAAAATTGGATTTGGTTTTGATTAAAAATAAATCCTTGCAAAAAGAGATTGATGTTTGCCATGCTAGTGTAGCTTCTTGTTCTAGCACACCTATAGCATGCTCCACTTTGTCTTCTAACATAGAAAATGATATAAATATTTTGAAGAAAAGTGTTGATTGTTTGGGCTCCACTTTGAGCCAATGTGCTTTAAATCATACACGACTGGAATCTTTGGTTCATAAGAAACAAGTTCCATCCTTGCATGCACACCCAACACGGCATACACATGCTCATCACGGACACAATCATAACATGTATGCTCATGTGTACACTTGTACACATTGTGGTCGAAAAGGCCACCTTGCTAGATTTTGCTATGATAGATTACATATTGAAAATTTAGCAACTAATCTTGTTTGGGTTAGGAGAGATACTAACCCCCGTGGACCCACAAGAAAATGGGTACCAAAAATCACCGCTTTAACTTTTGATGTAGGTGGGAGCTCTCGCATCACTTGAGGGCATTGGTGCCTTGAGGTGGATGCAATCTAAGCTTAAAAGAGAACCATTTGGATGCTTCACTCTCAAGGAGAATTGGTGGGAGGACCACCGGGTTTTGGAGACATGGAAAGTTGCCTCTTCGGTTTTGGTAACAATCCCTTACTCCATTTAGTGTTTACATGCTTTCTAGGTTCATCTTTTATAGCATGTTGTATTTTGTTGTTCATTATGCTTTGTGCCATGTTCATTAGATTAAGGTTGTACATGTTTAGCTACTTGAGCACCCATGCTTCATATGGATCTATATTTAGTGTCTCACCTTGTTTAGACTAACATGTATGCTCTAGATCTAATGCACATGCATTTGCATAATGATCATATGATGTTCTATAACTTTCGTTTTAATGATTCATGTTTTGAATAGTGTGTTTATTGCTATGCATGTATTGCAATTTGATATCTCCATTGTTTAGATGAATCCACAATTTGTGTTTTCACAATTGTTTTGATATTATGTATATCATGATTCTTATAGCATGTGGATCGTTTTTATAATATTATTGATTTATGACTCGTTTTATGCTTAATGATTTGGATATATGCTTAGATGTTAGTTTTCATTAAAACTAGGATTTATACTTGTACATAGAATGGGCCACAAATAAACCTTTATATATGTTTGTGCTTGGATGCCTATTTGTACCCATTAGATGTTCTAGTATAGTCTAGTTTTGATGATTCATGTATTCAAACATGTATTCCTATTTTTGATGTGTTTTCTATGATTAAGTGTTTTCACTTCATGTATATGTCTATTTTGCCAAATCTTAAGATATACATGTATGCCCCTTGAGTCATTTGCTTTTCATGCAAATCTATATTTTGGACTCAATTGTGTTTAGGGATATGTATGTATACTTTTGTTTTGTCAAAACATACATATGCCTTGGAGTTTAATTTGTTATGATGATTTTCGTGTCATTGAGGAAATTTCCTTTAGTAATGAAGATTTAGTTTTTCATGTGTTCATATTTTAAAGGAATTTCAATCGAGCTTGATTGTCTATTTTCATGATGATATGTTTCACACAACACTTGTACACTCACCCTATTTAATGTTTTCTCGTGATTTAGTTTTCATGAGTACAATTTGTGCTATATGGATTTTGAGTGTTTTAATGTCATGTGATTTACATGTGTTTTCATGAAAAACATTTTTGTTATTCCTCACTTGAAGGATTACGTGCTAGTTTTCAAATTTTCATATAACTAGTTTGTATTCTTCAATTTGGTAGAGTTTTTCAAACAAACTATAATTCCAAATCTATTTTTGAAAACCCCTACCATTCATGGGCGGTTGGATGGGAGATCATGCTCATGTATGCTTAATTGTGTAAATCATTTTAAACTTGATCATGAAATGGGTGGTAGTTGATATGAGTCATACACTTGATCTTTTGTTGTTTCAATTGGTATCATTGAATCCTTTCAATTGGTATCAATATGACATCTTTTTGTATACTCATATATGTTTGTGTTTTATATATGTATGCTTGCACCTCACATAGTATCAAATTTCAATTGATATCTATCTTTTACATACATATATATAGAAGATTTATTTGTGCTTACTATATCCCTATATTTTTAAGCACAAAACCTTGTTTATAATAAGCTTGAATTTTAAATATGTTTCAATTGATTTAATTTTCAATTGGTATCTTATCTCAAGCATTCGCATATTTTTGTTTGGTATTTCATAAAAGGAGAAATCTAGTATTTCATTTTTCAGTTGGTAACAAATATTTTCATTTGGTATCAAGAAGCTTGTTGTTTACTAAAAATTGGTATCAAGTTGTTTTTTTTATTGTCTATTGGTATCATGTGCTTTATTTTCAATATGGTTTATTTTCAATATGTTTTATTTTCAATTGGTATCTAGTTTACTCTAGATATGTTTCTTTTTTATATAAAATGTTGTTTTTTTTTTCAATGCCTTGTTTAGATTTCAATTGTTTAATTTCAAATTGAATTTGGCATTACCTAAATTTTGTTATTTTCATTTGATATCATAATGACCTTCATAGTTATATGTTTTAATTGGTATCATATTGATTTTGATTTCACCCCTTAGAATAGTTTATTGGTTCCTTGTTTCAAACATTTTAGGGGAGAAAACTTTGTTTCTATCATGCTTGTTTTTACCCCTTTGTTGTTGATTGACAAAAAGGCGGAGAAGAATTTGGAAATTAATATGCATGATTTAGTTTGGAGAAGAATTTTGGAGTTCATATGCATGATTTATACATAAGTTTTCTGTTTTATTGGTTGTTTTATTTTCATTTGTATCAAGAGCATGTTTTGAGCTTTTATTTGTTTTAAGTTTTTATTTTCATTGGTATCAAGAGCATGTTTTTAGTATCAAGAGTTTTTGGTAACAAGAGCATGGTTTGATAATTTATTTGTTTTATTTTATTTGTATCAAAGAGCATTTATTTATTTAATTGGTATCAAGAGCATTTGTTTTATTAGTATCAAGAGCATGTTTCATATGCATATTCATTTTATATCAAGAACCTTGTTTATATGCATCTCTATTGTTTGTTTATCTTTATGCATGAGTTAAGGGGGAGCTTCTTTGAAGCTTTACTTTAATCCATGCATATATAACTCCATGAGTTTTGTCATCATCAAAAAGGGGGAGATTGTTGGCCCAAAGGCCTTCGACTCTACTTTTGATGATGATTAACTCATGTAGTTATGTGTACTAATAATCTTGTGATGTTTTAGTTTCAGATCATTAGCCAAGATATTAGTTGGTGATAGCTTCAACAAGATGGTTTGGAAGCTTTCACAAGGTGATTCAAGAGCCTAAGCATCAAAGATGACATCTAGCACTCATTGGAGTCAAGCTTGGTGAATCACGGTTTGGACCGAGTCAACTTGGAGACGGCACTCTACAAGAAGACTTAGGTATCTCTAGTTTAGTTTGTGTTTAGATCCTAATTGTAAAGATTAGATTAGTATGATATGCTCAAGTTCACAACACACACGTTTTATGTTTTGACATTGGTTTTCGGTTTTAGGTTTAACCGATCTTGGTTTTCATGAATAGATTTTATATCAAAACAAGTTTACATGGTTTAGTGTATATATGATTTGTTCTATATACATGCATGCTTCTATTGCTTAAACAAACTTAGTTTGATAGTCTACTTCATGAGTTTTATGTTTTGGTAATTCTAACAAACATATTTTGGAATCAATACAAAAATATGATATTTAATCATGATACTTAAACTTAATATTCCAACATGATATTCATGTGTTTCATACTTTTTCTATTTGGATGAGTTTTGGACAAAGTGTATTTTCTATTCAAGAATTCAAGTTTTGAAAAATACCGGTTTTGATTTTTGGCAAAATTTCTATGACACAAAAATAGTCAAATATGTTTAAAATTTGTGTTGAGATTTTTAACACAAGTTTGTATTTCAATGTAAAATGACAAAACTATTTTTGTGGAATTTTAGAGATTTTTTGGGATTTATTATAATATATTTTTATCCCAGTTTTCTGTTCCAGGCTTCAACCAAGTCGACTAGTCAACTGACAAGTCGACTAGGCATGAAGTCGGTCGACCGGACCGGTCGACCGACGTGCACAGAACTGTGCACGTCTGGTAGTTTTGGGGCCGGTCGACCGGGCGGTCGACCGACTGTTAACAGAGCTGCTCTCTGTTTGTTTCGGTCGACCGGGCGGTCGACCGGTAGCTGACAATGGTCAAAAATTGACCGTTCGACGGTCGACCGGCAGGGTAATTCTGGCAGTTCTGCTGCCAACGGCTATTTTTCTGATTAGCCTATAAATACCCTTTTGGCAAGAGTTTTTCTCTAAGAATTTTTGTGCGAATTTTTACATACTCTCTGGTGTTTTTACAGCAATAAAAAGAAGTTTTTGAGCTTGATTTGAACAATCTATTTGGTGTTTGTGTTAGGGTTTGGAAAATCAAAGAAAGGATTTTTGGGAAAGGATTTTGAGTGAACTTCTCTATCTTAGTTTCAGTTTTTCCCAAGGATTTTTCTTTGTAATTTCTGATTTTCAATCCTTTGGTTTTCTCCACACTTGAGCAAAAATCTACTATCTAAATCTATAGGATATTTGTGTGGGAGAAGAAATTGTTTGTGGTTGCTTGTTGAACCACCAAGTTGAAAACCCAATCTTTGTTTGGCTTTGTGCCTTGGGTTGTATCCCTCAAGTTGTGAGGTGATCCTTGTTTGCTTTGTGCTAATCCCTCAAGTTGTGAGGTGATTGTTTGGTTGGATTGGAGCTTGCCTCAAGGAGGAGGTTGTGGTTGTAAAGAGAGGAGTTGGGTACTCCTTGTGAGAGTCTTTGTGGACTAGCTAGTGGATTAGAAATCCTTCGTGTGTCGAAGGCGGGGATGTAGAGCTGGGTGCTCGAACCTCGAAACACATCTTGTTGTTTGCGCTTGATCCATTGACTCTCTTTCTATCTCTCTCTTTACTTTGTGCCTTGCAATTATTTATATTGTGCATTCATATTTGCTTGGCTTGGTTGTGTGTGCATCATTTGTTGATCACACTTGAGTGTAATTTGCATTAAGTTTTTAAATTCCGCATTTAGTTCACAGATTAGCATTGTCACCTATTCACCCCCCTCTAGGTGACTTTTCACTAAGTGGCAAATAATGCGGATTAAAAAACTATTTAACAATAAGAAAGAATAATAATAAAACTTGCAAGAAAGTAGACAAATAATAGTGCAAGTAAAGGGGAGAGAGAGTTTAGAGATATGTGGACAATCGCAAATACGAGAATATGTTTCGAGGTTCGAGCCACTGCTCTACGTCCCCGCCTTTAACACGATGAAGGATTTTTACTATGCTTTATCCCACCGGATCGTCAATACAAGTTCTCACTAGAACTCTTAGGACACACTTATCCTCTCTCATGGTGCCGCAACACCAACTTAGAGCTCACTAGCTCGCTTGAGGCCGCAACCTCTACAACTTCTCAATTTGAGAAAATGGTGATCAACACTTGACCACAAACAATGCTCACATGCACAATCCTATAATCAAGATGAGGAGATAAAACTTTAGGGATTGTGTAGTGTAAAAGTCTAGAAGAGAAGTAGAGGAGAAAGTTTCAAGCTAAAACACAATAGGATTGAAATTTTGGCTCAAGGGAAACTCTTTTGCTAAAAAGGCTAAACTTTGAAAAACTTTGATTTTAATCTTTTAAATCTTGTGTTTGAGTTGTATAACACTCCCACTATTTATAGGGGATAAAAACTAGGTTAGAAAAGCCAATAGATTCGTAGGGAGAAGCCCCAACAAAAAATAAAACTATATATAGCCGTTGGCAGCCAGTCAGCAGACTTTGTCTGCTGCCGGTCGACCGGGCCGGTCGACCGCCAACGGTCGGATTTCTGACCGCTGGGAAAGCGGTCGACCAGGCGGTCGACCGAAGTTCCTAAACAGAGAGTGTAAACTCTCTGTCGGTCGACCGGGCCGGTCAACCAGAACAAACAGAGAGCTCTGATCTTTCTGTCGGTCGACCGGGCCGGTCGACCGATGTGCACACATGCACATTGGTGCATGTCGGTCGACCGCCCGGTCGACCGACAGAGCAGTTCTGCTCTGCCAGCGGTCGACCGGACAAGGCCAAAAGATAGATTTTGAAAAGCTTTTTGTTTAAGTTCACCTAGAGGGGGTGAATAGGTGATAGATAATCTAATGGTCACTAAATGACAAATAATGCGGAATTAAAAACTATAATGACCTAAACAAAACTCTTACACTAAACACCACGTATAACACAAGAATATTGCCGAATTTCCCGTAAAGGGCTCTGGACAAACTCCTCTAGATTCCCCTAGATAAGGGTTGAGGTGCCGCGTTGGCTCTCTTGGTTGAATACAAGTGTTAGCAAACAATCCCAAGCAAGTATAACAATTAAGCACACAAGTATATCATGCATGTAAAGATAAACACAATAATTGAATGCAAGATATAGACAAGGAGATAGAGAGAGAGAGTGAGCAATCGCAAACACAAGGGATTTGTTTCGAGGTTCGAGCACACTTGCTCTACATCCCCGCCTTCGACACACGAAGGATTTCCACTATGCTTGATCCCAATGGATCACTCCTCGGTGTCGCAACACCTACAAACCCTCGGACTCTCTAGTCCCGTACACACCGCAAGCCCACCGGCTCACCGAGGCCGCACCTCAAATAAAGAGTTCGCACCCGAACCCGAAACATCGAGTCCACACTAGGACCTGAAACAATGCGAACACACACGTCCGCCTCCTCAAAGAAACAAAGTAGAACTTTGGTGATCACAACTCTTGATCACCTAAAATCCTCTCACAACAAACTCCCTATAGGATGAATAGATCAATGGGTTGCTCAAGTGTTTGTGTGAGAAAACAAGGAAAGAGATGGTGGAGGAAAACTCAAAGAATCTCTTTTAACACTCTTAATAAAAACTCTCCTTTTGATTGGAAGTATTAGCTCTCAATTTAGTAGAGAAAACTCTTTTGATGAAGTGAGAAAAACTGACTCAAAGTCCACTAAAAATCTTAGAGAAAAACAATGCCCAAACTACCAAATTTATAGGGTTAGAAAAACTAGCCGTTGGAGGTCTGTCAAGCCTGTCGGTCGACCGCCCAGTCGACCGGCCAACGGTCATATTTCAGACCGTTGTACCATCAGTCAACCGGCCGATCGACTGAGGTCAGATGCAGAGAGCAGACTCTCTGTCCGGTCGACCGCCCGGTCGACCGGGGCCTTTCCAGAGAGCAGAGCTCTCTGGACGGTCGACCGGGTCGGTCGACCGGCCACCTGCCAGGTCAAGGCGTGCACGTCTGTGCACGTCGGTCGACCGAGCCGGTCGACCGACTTCAGCCCCAGTCGACTTGGTTGGTCGACTAGTTGACTGGCTAAAGCCTGGAACAGAAAATCTGGGATTTAAAACTTGGTCTTTTTGGCTCATATAAATCCCATAAAATTACAGAAAATCTACAAAAATAGTTTTGATGTTATACTTTGATAAATAAACATGCTTGCACAAAATCAAGGCATGTTACAAATGTTTTGAACTATTTTTGTAACTTAAAAATATTGGTTCAAAATGAAAACAGTATTTTCCAAACTTGGTTTTTCCAAAACTTGTTTTTCCAAAACTTCTCCAGATACAAAAACAAGATATTTAAACTCATTTGAAGCATAGAGTGTATGGATATGCTCCACTACACAAACATGATGAAATATCTATGTTTTTGACATTAAGCACTAAACATGGTTTTGGTTAAAACATAAAACTTGAATACCAAAAACCAAGGTGATATTTTGTCAAAAAGATAAATCTTTTCTAAACTGAAAATTCTTTTATGAAAAGACAACTAAAACAAGAGTGTGTGTGCATGGTATACTTGAGCAATCCACCAACTACTCTATCCTTTACATTTTATCTAAAAATAAAATCTTATAAAACAAACCTAGACTCAAGTCTTCATCTTCTTGAAGTCTTCATCTTCTTGAAGTCTTCACTTGAAGCCTTCTTGACTTGGTCCAAACACCGTGCTAGCTCCAAAACTTGACTTTAAATCCTTTGTTGAAGCTATGTACCAATTAAGATCTTGATCATGAATCTGTCACTAATTAAACACAAGATCACTAGTAAACATAACTACATGAGTTGATCATCATCAAAACTAGAGTGATGGCCTTTGGGCCAACAATCTCCCCCTTTTTGATGATGACAAAACTCATGAAGTTATATATGCATGGATTAAAGTAAAGCTCCAAAGAAGCTCCCCCTTAACTCATGCATAACAAATAAACAATAGATATGCAATGAAAACACATAAACATGTATGCAAATATATGGAGATAAACATGCTAACAAGCATAAAAAAATCAAATTCTTTTTCTCCTATTTGCAAAACAAAACATATATGCATAAACAATCCTTTTTCACAAAACATGCATATAAACCTCAAATTCTTCTCCCCCTTTTTGTCAATCATCACAAAGGGGTAAACAAATCAGTCAATAAAAGGTTATATGCGATATACATTCATGAAGAGGAAGACGGTTAAGTAACTTTCCTACACATATACATTACATGAAAGAGGGATGACAAGCCCTAATTCACATAACGTATAATATGTAATGCATAAGAGGAGATGTGAAGCTCCCCTACACACGTGTACCACATAAAGAAGAGTTGTCAAGCTCCTCAATATACAATACACTCAACATGAATCTATATGTAGAAAAGATGTTAAGCTCTCCTTGCATATAGGAAATACATATCAAAACATTTTTAATTTTTTTTTAAACAAAATTTTTAAAGGTATCAGAGCTTTTGTAAAACCAACAAATTTTAGGATACCAAATTGAAAATAATCATTATTATAAATCATATTGATACAAATTGAAATTTAACAAATATGAAGTTGAAACATATTGATACCAATAGTAAACATAATGATCAAAAAAATTTTATTTTTCATTATAAACTTTGTGCTTTAAAATGGTGACCAATTGTAAGCTAAGCACTTAAAATAATATATATGTATGAAAAGAAAAGAGTATACCAAATGACATTGATACATACATATATAAGAAAACAAATGAGTATATACAAATATAGAGTCAAATTGATACCAATTGAAACGATTCAATGATACCAATTGAAACAATAATAGGATCATGTGTATATCTCATAAACATTGAAGAATAAATAACTAGTTAAATTAATTTTTGAAAAACTAGTTAAAGATCCTTCAAAACATGGAATCAAAACATATGTTTTTCATGAATCATACCAAATACACAAGAATTGACACTCAAATCGATAAAGCTCAAAAAGAATCATGAAACAAAGTCATGAATAAACAAATAAAGTGTGAGTGTACAAGAATCATGTGTTTAGCATTTTCATGAAAATAGTCAATGAAGCTCGAAACAACTATCATTTTATCAAAACAAAAATCATGAAAATTCATTTTTCATTTAAAACAAACTTCTAGGTATATGTATGATTTATCTAAATCTAACAATATGCATACATATCCTAAACATAAAACGAGTCTATTAATAGTATTTGCATGAAGGCAAGAGACTCAAAAAGGATATACATGTATATTTATTAGATTTGAATAAAAAATTACATATACATGAAGTAAAACATGAAAATAGGCAAAACAAGTATAAATGAAAGAATCATCAAAACTAGGCTATACATGTGCATATAGTGAGTACAAATGAACAATGAAGTGTAAATGTATATGAATCAAATGTGGCTCACTACTTGTACATGTATAAATTCAAGTTTTAATAAAAACTACATTTAAACTAGTATATAGCACATGAAGCACAAAACAATTAAAACATGAACATGCTATATGATGACAAAAATGAATAAGCATGTAATTGAAATAAGAGTTTAGAAATAGTTACCAACTAAGGAACTATGTTTCAAAACTCCAAACATGGTGGTCGTCCCACCAAAACTCCTTGATAGCGATGCATCCATATATGTGTCCATCAAGTCCAAGTGCATCCACCATCAAGGCACCAAATCTCTCACGGCTTGTGAGAGCCCTCACCTACATCAAATACCAAAGGTGGGGACTTTGGTACCCATTTTTTCTTGGGTCCTTGGGGGTTAGCTTTATAAGAAACCCAAACATTTTTGTTAGCAAAATTTAAAACATGCAACTTATCAAAACAAAATTTTGCTAGATGGCCTTTGCGGCCACAATGTGTACATTTGTACACCTTAGGATGCTTATGGGTGTGGGTGTGGTCATGTCGTGCAACATAAGCATGATGTGGATAATGTTCATGAATGTTTGGAACTTGTTTCTTTGAAAACAAGGTTTGCAATTTAGTGTTGTTAAATGCACAAGAGCTCAAGGTAGAGCTCAAACTATCAATTTTATTTTTCAAAACATTAACTTCATTTTGATCAATAGAAGTGGTGGCATGTAAAGCATGATCACAAGTCTTTTTCTTTTTAGAAACTTTTTCTTTTTCTTTTTCTTTTTCAAAAATTTTTCTTTTCAAAGAAGTGTTTTCATTTAAAGCAACTTCTTTTTGTTTTTCCACCAAAACAAGTTTATTTTTCAAAGACATATTTCCTTCACATAAATCATTCAATTTGGACATTAAGGAAACATTCTCATTTTTCAAAACTTCATTTACTTTTTCAATGCATGCAACCTTATTTGTAAATGAATCATTTTCTTTTAGCATGCAATCAAAATTCTTTTCAAATTCTTATTTTCCTTTTTAATCATGTCATATTTCTCTAATAGTTGTTGACAAAAAGAAGTGAGCTCATCATATGACATGTCATTTTCATCTACCTCGGATTCGGTAGTTACCTCAAGGGGTTTATCCCCTTGGACCATATAACACACGTTGGAGATGTCGCTTCCAACATCCGAGTTACTCCCCGCATAGTATTGATCATTTTCGCCAAGGGAGAGGAGGGTGTTCCAAACTATAAAAGCCAAATCAATATTAGCAACCCTAGATAAATAATCATCATTTAGGGTACTCTTCAAAGCATAAAGGGCTTTTGCATTAGCCTCACTATTCTTGCCATTTAAATAATATGCATCATTAGTTGTGGCAAGATAAACATGAATGCCTAGGGCTTTGAGGTACAATGACATCTTAACCTTCCAAATTTGGATGTTAAGAATGTCAAAGATGGGTGGTGACATGAAGTCCATAGTGTGTGTACAAATATTGTGATTAGCCTAAAAAGAGGATCTTTAACTCTAGGTTGTAAGACCCAAATCAAGAGCACTTGGCTCTGATACCAATTGTAAGTTCACCTAGAGGGGGGTGAATAGGTGATGGCTAATCTAATGGTCACTAAATGACAAAAAATGCGGAATTAAAAACTATAATGACATAAACAAAACTCTTACACTAAACGCCACGTATAACACAAGAGTGTTGCCGAATTTCCCGTGAAGGGCTCTGGACAAACTCCTCTAGATTCCCCTAGATAAGGGTTGAGGTGCCGCGTTGGCTCTCTTGGTTGAATACAAGTGTTAGTAAACAATCCCAAGCAAGTATAACAATTAAGCACACAAGTATATCATGCATGTAAAGATAAACACAATAATTGAATGCAAGATATAGACAAGGAGATAGAGAGAGAGAGAGTGAGCAATCGCAAACACAAGGGATTTGTTTCGAGGTTCGAGCACACTTGCTCTACATCCCCGCCTTCAACACACGAAGGATTTCCACTATGCTTGATCCCAATGGATCACTCCTAGGTGCCGCAACACCTACAAACCCTCGGACTCTCTAGTCCCGTACACACCGCAAGCCCACCGGCTCGCCGAGGCCGCACCTCAAACAAAGAGTTCGCACCCGAACCCGAAACACCGAGTCCACACTAGGACCCGAAACAATGCGAACACACACGTCCGCCTCCTCAAAGAAACAAAGTAGAACTTTGGTGATCACAACTCTTGATCACCTAAAATTCTCTCACAACAAACTCCCTATAGGATGAATAGATCAATGGGTTGCTCAAGTGTTTGTGTGAGAAAACAAGGAAAGAGATGGTGGAGGAAAACTCAAAGAATCTCTTTTAACACTCTTAATAAAAACTCCCCTTTTGATTGGAAGTATTATCTCTCAATTTAGTGGAGAAAACTCTTTTGATGAAGTGGGAAAAACTGGCTCAAAGTCCACTAAAAATCTTAGAGAAAAACAATGCCCAAACCCCCAAATTTATAGGGCTAGAAAAACTAGCCGTTGGAGGTCTGTCAGGCCTGTCGGTCGACCGCCCGGTCGACCGGCCAACGGTCATATTTCAGACCGTTGTGCCATCGGTCGACTGGCCGGTCGACCGAGGTCAGATATATAGAGCAGACTTCTGTCCGGTCGACCGCCCGGTCGACCAGGGCCTTTCTAGAGAGCAGAGCTCTCTGGACGGTCGACCGGGTCGGTCGACCGGCCACCTGCCAGGTCAAGGCGTGCACGTCTGTGCACGTCGGTCGACTGAGCCGGTCGACGGCTTCAGCCCCAGTCGACTTGGTTGGTCGACTAGTCGACTGGCTGAAGCCTGGAACAGAAAATCTGGGATTTAAACTTGGTCTTTTTGGCTCATATAAAATCCCATAAAATTACAGAAAATCTACAAAAATAGTTTTGATGTTATACTTTGATAAATAAACATGCTTGCACAAAATCAAGGCATGTTACAAATGTTTTGAACTATTTTTGTAACTTGGAAATATTGGTTCAAAATGAAAACGGTATTTTCCAAACTTGATTTTTCCAAAACTTGTTTTTCCAAAACTTCTCCAAATACAAAAACAAGATATTTAAACTCATTTGAAGCATAGAGTGTATGGATATGATCCACTACACAAACATGGTGAAATATCTATGTTTTTGACATTAAGCACTAAACATGATTTTGGTTAAAATATAAAACTTGAATACCAAAAACTAAAGTGATATTTTGTCAGAAAGATAAGTCTTTTCTAAACTGAAAATTCTTTTATGAAAAGACAACTAAAACAAGAGTGTGTGTGCATGGTATACTTGAGCAATCCACCAACTACTCTATCCTTTACATTTTATCTAAAATAAAATCTTATAAAACAAACCTAGACTCAAGTCTTCATCTTCTTGAAGTCTTCACTTGAAGCCTTCTTGACTTGGTCCAAACACCGTGCTAGCTCCAAAACTTGACTTTAAATCCTTTGTTGAAGCTATGCACCAACTAAGATCTTGATCATGAATCTGTCACTAATTAAACACAAGATCATTAGTAAACATAACTACATTTTAGTTGATCATCATCAAAACTAGAGTGATGGGCCTTTGGGCCAACATTTTGAAGTCTAAAAATTTCCGATAAAATTTTTTTTAGATGGGTAGAAACAAAATAAAGTTCTAGGGCTTGGAAAGACCAGAGTGTGATCTTAGTTCAACACTAATAAAATTTGAACTATATTTTGATAAAAATTCTGTTTCTAAACTAAAAACTGTTTTTACAAAAACTTATTTTTCCAAAATTGATTTTTCCAAACTTTGTTTTTCTGAAACTTGGTAAGAATTTTGTAATAAAATTTTGTTTGAAAGCATGAAGCAACGTCAAATGTGTGTGTATGGTAATCCCAAGGTTATCAACCTCTATCATCTCAGTTTTGACAAATAGACTATAAATCCTAACTAAAATGAAAAATGTAAAGATACAAATCTTGTAATATAATCTTCTCAACTTGTTTGATCCTGGAGCTCTTCTAGTGTGTAGGCTCTGGGATCTAAATCTTCACGCTTCCAAATGTATGAGTCTTATGTTGGAGCCGTCAATCAACCTATGATTTTACCTGAAACTCATTTAAACAATCTTGTTAATATCTAACTACATATGGTTTGTTATCATCAAAACTTGGGGCTAATGGCCTTTGAGCCAACACTTTTCTGATTACTTTTCGAGAGTATCCCAAAGAGAAGCTTATCATTCAGCCGGTCAATGATTACAAGAATCACTCCCCATCGCCACACGAAGAACCCAGTTTTAAGCAAAGGGAAAATCTTGTTATTTTTTCTTCTTTTGTAATCAGAATCATTTTGTTGTAATCTTTCATCCACTCAAAGAAATTTTACTTTGCTCTATTTTTTGACCAAACAACTCCCAGATGCTTTCAGAGCGAGCAACATTGGTCGGTCTTGTGGCCCATGCCATCATAAAAGGAACAGTACTCCTTTGCTCCGGGCCGAAAAAGATCACTTTGGATTAGTGTCAATCGCTTCACCCATGGTTCATCTTTGATGGCCTTGAACACTTCTTCGATGGGAGGTTTTAGCGGAGTAAAGAATTCTTCTGCTCCATAGGCCTGAAACAGGTTCTGAGATAACTTCGGAGGTGCGCCTCCTGTCAGAGTCTTGCCCCTGACTCTTGTTGTCAAATTTGAATGATTTCCTGCCCTCGTTGTTGTGTTTTGAGGGTGAGTCGGAGAAGTATTTTGTTGCTTCTTTGAGCTAGATGTACTACTGGGCTCGCATAAGAACTTCCTTCATCTGAGTGACATTGTATTTTAGTAGATGTTTGCGCAGGGGATGGCTGGTCTAGAACCCGTTGATGAAGGCTAGGGTGGCAACATCATTAATACAGTTGTGAACTCTATAAGCTGGTTCTAGAAATGGTTCATGTATCCCTTGAGGCTGTCACCTGGCCTCATCCTGACAGTCAGCAAGTGGCAGTTGTTCTTCTTGATTTCCTGGCGGGAGGCATACAGGGTGAGGAATGCCTCAGACACCTCTATGAAGTTGCGGAGGGAGCGTGGAGGAAGCGAGTAGAACTAATCAAAGGCTATACCCTTCAAACTGGTCGGGAAGACCCGGCACATGAGACGATCATTGGGGAGCAGACCGCCATCACGTCTTGATAGTGTCAGAGATGTTGCATCGAGTCGTTCACTCTAGTGTAGGGATCGATGTCGGAGTTACGAATTTCTTGAGAAATTTGCAAGTCAAAATGTCTTTTGAGAGGGGGGTCGGATGCCTTTGTTGTAGTGACCTTGGGCTCTCCGAAGTGATTTTGCTTAGCTTCCTTGACTGTCGGAGGATGAGCTCTTCTATACTTTGTAGGCTGGGTATCTCCTCAGCTTTCTTCTGAGAGGGCTATGCCGACTAATTTCGATGTCAGAATCTTTTTGAGGAGAGACCGATCTTTGATGCTTCTGGAAGTCTCAAAGTATCGCGATCTGGGCACAGAGTAGTTCGTTGGATCATTCTAATGCTTCTCATGCTCGGAAGACATTTTCTCGATCGAGGGTCATCTACTCGCGGTCCCTCCTGGCATTCTCACGGTTAAGAGTCGTCTGCTCTCACTCAAGATTTGTCTGAATCTATCGCTCTTCCATCTGCGCTTTCATTACAGCGATCATCTAGAGGAGCTAGCCTTCGGGGAGTGAAGTTGGATGTGCGTCATTGGTTGCCCCTGCGGGGTGGAGGACGCGAAGTTCTCGGCATCCAACTGGCATTCAGTAGTAATGTTATTGGTGATGGAAACAGGTTTGGCACAGGAAGCAACCCCATTGTGAGTGGTAGCTTGCTTCTTTGATGGCATTTTGGATAAAGAAATTTACTAGGAGGGGAGGATGCTTTGAGTATTTACTCAGAGCATCTCAATAAAAGCACCAATTTGTGGTGGCAAAAATTCCCAAAATAGAACCGCTGCCTACAAACATAAAAGAAGGAAAGGTAAAATAGGCAGAGAAAGTCACAATCACAGAGACAGATTTTTTCATGATCAACCCCGAGAACAGGAAAAAATCACAGAGAAGAGAGGATGCATTAGTCTTTAGGAGAAGGATTACAATGGTTCTGTTACAAGTGATCAGGGGTTTGATTGTCTCCCGTCCCCCTTCTCATTGGAGAAAAAGAGGTATTTATACAAGTTGAGAGATGATGTAGAGATTGTCGGTATATCTTGTGGTTGTAACCACACGATCTTATGGTTGTAACCGTACGATTCTGTATCTATCTATAACTATCTACTCCAAACCAACTCCTAGCTGTAGATGTGGTTCTGATTTGGTAAATAGCTTTTGATTTCCCAAATTGTCCCTCTATTGAGGGACATGTGTCGTGATCTCAAGAGAGGCTGAAAAATGACCACTACAAATATCTACATGTATTTTCTAAATATGACATTCTACTAAGTTTACATACAAAGTGAGCCAAGGTCATTCTTAACACCATCTTTTTCACCAAATGGCAAAGCAAAGAATAATAATAATAATAATAATTTTGAAGTGGTTGACTGATGTAGGAAGAGATCACCCAGGAGCAGAAGCAAAATCACCAAAATAACCTGAGTTATCGACATCACTCTTTGGTCGTCATAGGCTTTTCCTGAAAGTTATAAGATTTATAGTATGCCCATGACTATTGACAACACCCTTCAGTTATTGACAGTCCTATTGAGTATTTGTTGATTTCTGAGTTTGTTAAGAGTCTTGTTTTTGGATCCAAATTGGACTCTAATTAATTTCGTATTTCTTTATTTTGAATTTAAATTTCCTAGATAGAATAGGACTCTTTTCATTCTTTTTATTTTCTTTTAGAAATAGGTTATAGTTTTCAAGTAGGAGTAGTATTTCTTTGTAAGCCTGTAAAAAGGCCCTTGTATTTTTGTTTTGTAATCATCTTTTATCAATCAATTATTCAACTAAAATTGAGTTGCTCCCTTTGTTTTGTGGATTCAGATCCCTTGTTCGCGAATTTGAGTACTTGACACGGAGCAGAGAAGCGAATGATGCCGCCAACGAACCCTGAAGGGAAACTCGAATCCACGAGTACAGCACTCAAATCCACGAGCAATTTTCTCGAATCCACAAGCAAAAAATAGCAACTCGAATCAAGCAATAAGAGAGATAAACTCAATTTTAATTAAATGATTGTTTGATAAAAGGTGATTACAAAATAAAATAAAAGGGCCTTTTTATAGGCTTACAAAAAAATACTACTCCTACTTTAAACAATAACCTATTTCTAAAAGAAAATAAAAAGAATTAAAATAGTCATATTCTATCTAAAAAATCTAAATTCAAAATAAAAGAAGATGAAATCAATTGGAGTCCTGTTCGGACCCAAATAAATTCCTAAACAAACTCAGAAATCAGTAGATACTCAATAAGACTGTCGACATCTGAAGGGTGTTGTCGACAGTCATGGGCATACTGTAAACTCTATAACCTTCGAGAAAAGTTTGTTGATAGGCCAGAAGGGTGATGTCGACAGCTCAGGTTATTTTTGGTGGTTTTGCTTCTACTCTTGGGTGATCTTTTCTTACATCAGTCCCTTGTTGGCCCAAAGGCTATCACCCTAGTTTTGATGATGATCAACTCATGAAGTTATGTTTACTAATGATCTTGTGTCTAATTAGTGACAGATTCCTTATCAAGATCTTAGTAGGTGTGGAGCTTCAACAAAGGATAAAATGTCAAGTTGGAAGCTAGCTCCGGTCGATTCACGAGCCTATGCATCAAGACCACATCTAGAGATGAGCTCAGTGGATTGCATGTGGACCAAGTCAAGAAGATGAGAAGACTTCAAGGGAAGATTTCAAGAAGATGAAGACTTGTGTCTAGGTATAAGATTTTGTTTTTGTTTTAGTTAAAACGTAAAGGATAGAATAGTTGGTGGATTGCTCAAGTCATATCACACACACACTCTTGATAGAATTGTTTTCATGATAAAAATTTCATTTCATAAAAGATTTTCTTGTTAAGAAAAGATTTTCATTGTGACAAGATTCTATTTGGTTCTTGGTATTTCAAGTTTACATATCTTATATCCAAAACCAAGTTTAGTGCTTTATGTCAAAAACTAGATATTTCATCTTGATTGTGTAGTGGATCATATCCATACACACTATGCTTTAAAGTATATCTTGTTTTTGTATTTGATGAAAATTTGGAAAAACATGTTGTTTTAGAAAAACAGTTTTTATTATGAGCCAATATTTCTAAGTTACAAAAATAGTCAAATCCTTAATAACATGCCTTGATTTTGTGCAAGCATGTTTCTATATTATAAAACTATTTTTTGTAGAATTTCTAAGTATTTATGGGATTTTTTATTAAGCCAAAAAGACCAATCTTTAATCCCAAATTTTCAGGTTCTGGCAGTTCTGAATTTTCAGAACTGACAGTGGCCGGTCGACCGGGTCGGTCGACCGGACGTGCACAGACGTGCACGCCTGTGTGCACTGGAGAACGGTCGACCGTGCCGGTCAACCGCTTCAGAGAGCTTTGCTCTCAGGAAATCTCGGTCGACCGGGCCGGTCGACCGACAGAGAGTTTACTCTCTCCTCCAGTTGCTCGGTCGACCGGGTCGGTCGACCGGAGGCTCCAACGGTCGGATTCTTGACCGTTGGCGGTCGACCGGCAGTACTGACAGAGCCCAACGGTCAGATTTTTCTGGCCTCTATAAAGGGGGTTTTGTCATTGTTTTGAACTAAGATTTTTGGAGACCTTAGAGCCTGTTTTCTCATATTCATTTCAGAGGTTTTTCTCCACAAAAATAGTGAGCTAATACTTCCAATCAAAAGGGAAGATTTTATAAGAGTGTAAAAGTGACTTCTTGAGATTTTCACAAAGATTCTTTCCTTGCTTTCTCACACAAACACTTGAGCATCCATTGAGCTATTCATCCTATAGGTGTTGTAGTGAGAGCTTTTGTAGGTGATCAAGTGTTTAGATCACCAAGATTTCATCTTGTACTTTGAGGAGACGGGCAAGTGTGCTCGTGGTTGTTTAGGGTTCGGGTGCGAACTCTTGTAGCTTGAGGTGCGGCCTCGACGAGCCGTGGGCTTGTGGTGTGTAAGGGACTTTGGAGTCCGAGGGCTTGTAGGATTTGCGGCACCAAGGAGAGATCCGGTTGGATCGTGCATAGTGGAAATCCTTCGTGTGTCGAAGGCGGGAATGTAGAGCAAGTGTGCTCGAACCTCGAAACAAACCCTTTGTGTTTGCGATTGCTCACTCTTGCTCTCTCTCTCTTTCTCTTTGTCTCTTTTATATCTTGCATTCAATTATTGTCTATCTTTATATGATTGATATACCCTTGTGCTTAATTGTTATATAATTGCTTGGGATTGATTGTCTAACACTTGTATTCAACCAAGAGAGCCAACGCGGCACCTCAACCCATTCAAGGGAATCTAGAGGAGTTCGTCCAGAGCCTCGCAAGGGGAATTCGGCAACACTCTTGTGTTATACATAAGTGTTCAATTAAAAGAAGTTTAATTTGGGCAACTTAGTTTTAATTCCGCATTATTTGTTCATAAGTGACCAGTAGATTAGCCATCACCTATTCACCCCCCCTCTAGGTGATCTTACAATTGGTATCAGAGCTAGTGCTCTTGATATTGGGTCTAACAACCTAAGAGTTAAAGATCCTCTTTTAGGCTAATCACAAGATTTGTACACACACAATGAACTTCATGTCACCACCCACCTTTGACATTCTTAACATCCAAATTTGGAAGGTTAAGATGTCTTTGTTCCTCAAAGGACTTGGCCTTAGTGTATATCTTGCCACAACTAATAAAGAATATTGCTTAAATGGTAAGAACATTGAGGCTAATGTAAAAGCCCTTCATGCTATTAAGTCAACCCTAAATGATGATTATTTATCTAGGGTTTCTAATGTTGAATCGGCTTTTGTAGCTTGGAACATCATCACCTCCCTTGGCGAAAAGGACCTATACTATGCGGGGAGCGATTCGGACGTTGGAAGCGACATCTCCAACATATGCTATATGGTCAAAGGGGATAACCCCCTTGAGGTAAACTCCGAATCCGAGGATGAGGATGTTAATATGTCATATGATGAGCTTAATACACTTTGCCAATTATTGCTTGAGAAATATGACATGATTAAAAAGAAAAATAAAAATTTGAAAAAGGAACTTGATTGCATGCATGTAGAACATGACTCTTTTAGAAGTGACATTGCATGTTTAGAAAAAGATAATAAAATTTTGAAAAAGAATTTTGATGCCATGCTTAATGATAAAGATTCTTTAGAAAATAAAATGGCATGCTTAGAAAAAGAAAATGAAGATTTGAGAAATGAGAATATTTCCTTAATGTCTAAATTGAATGTTTTATGTGAAGGAAATATGATTTTGAAAAATAAGATTGATTGGTGGAAAAACAAAAGGAAGATGTTTTTCAAGAAAATAAATCTTTGAAAAGAAAAATTTGTGAAAAAGAAAAAGATTTTGTTTCACAAAAGAAAAGGAAAGGTGATTCTATATCTCATCATGCTTCTCATGCTCACATTGATCAAAATGAGATTAAAAATTTGAAAAATAAAATTGATAATTTGAGCTCTAATTTGAGCTCATGTGCATTCAATCATACTAGATTGGAATCCTTGTTTCAAAAGAAACAAGTTCCTCATACTCATGCACATCATCATCATGACCATGCTTATGATGCACATCATGCTCACACTCCCACTCATAAGTATGCTAAGGTGTACACATGTACACATTGTGGCCGCAAAGGCCATCTAAGAAAATTTGTTATGAAAGGTTAAATGTTCTTATTTTTGATAAAAATAAAAATGCTTGGGTTCCTTACAAGACTAACCCCATAGGACCCAAGAAAATATGGGTACCAAAATCCCCACCTTGTGTATTTGATGTAGGTGAGGAATCTCTCAAAACGTGAGAGATTTGGTGCCTTGATGGTGGGTGCATTTGAACTAAAATGACACATACTTGGAGCACCGCTATCAAGAAATTTTGGTGGGTCAACCACCATGCTAGGAGCTTTAGAGTTGGTAACGATTTCTAAACTCCTATTTCATTTATGCACATGTTTTTAATTTCATGTAGCATGTTCATATTTTTTTTGGTACTTCATGTGGCATTTACATGCTTAAATGTAGAATGTGTCAAAACTTGCATTTATACTTATATGTATAGTGAACTACAATTGACTCATACATATTTGAACTTCATGCTCATTTGTATCCACTATATGCATGTGTATAGGCTAGTTTTGATGATTCGGTCATTTATACTTGTTATGGCTATTTTTGATCTTACTTCATGTATATGTGTGTTTAATTCAAATCTAATAAATATACATATATACCCCTTGAGTCATTTGTCTTCATGCAATATATATTGGACTCTTTTCATATTTGGGATATGTATGCGTATTGTTAGAATTGGATAAATCATACATATACCATGAAGATTAGTATTTTAAATAAATAATAATAAAAAAATGATTTTTCATTTGTACAACAAAATGTGATTTATGATCTTTTTGAGCTTGAATGACTATTTTCATAAAGCATTGCTAAATACAAAATACTTTATGAAAAATATATGATTTGTTTTAAGATGAAAAATAAGATTTTCATGAGATTCATGCTTCACTTTCTATTTTCATGAAAATACCATTTACATAACCTTTGAACACTCATCTTTTATGATAAAAGATAATTTTTGAGCTTTATGGACTATGAGTGCTTGAACTTTTATGTATTTAGTATTATTCATGGAAAACATTTGACTTTGTATTTTTGAAGGATCTTTAACTAGTTTGTCAAAAATCCATTTAAACTAGTTATCTATTCTTCAAATTGATTCGCATGATCCTATTTGTAATCATATGGATAAATTCTTTTGTATTTTCAAAATTTATTTGATGCTTCATGATTTGAATATTAGTTTAATGTTAGCATTTGTCAACACTTGGATTTATACTTATACACATTATGGATCACAAATAAATCTATATATGATTGGGTTTGAATGCTTATTTGTGCCCATTAGGTGTGTTAGTATAGCCTAAGTTTTGATGATTATTACATTTTAAACTTGTATTCCCATTTTGGATTTATGCTATGATCATGTGCTTTCATTTCATGTATATGTTTGTCTTGCCAAAATATTAAGATATACATGGATACCTCTTGAGTCATTTGCCTTTCATGCAAATCTATATATAGACTCAAATGTGTTTTAAGGATATGTATGTATACTTAATGTCTTGTCAAAACATACATATATCTTGAAATATAAATTTTTGTTTTTAATAAAAATTTTGTAATCTTTCAATAAAATTTTTGTGATGGATTTCAAGATTTCAAAATTTTAAGGAATATTGAGTTTTATTGCTATTTTTTCATGATACCATGTTCCACATAACACTAGCACACTCACTTCTTTTTGATATGGACTTTATGGATTCTAGAGTGTTTTTTAGTGCCTTATGTTTCATTGATATTTCATGAAAAAAAATTTTGCTTTATTCCTTGATTGAAGGATTCCGTACTAGTTGTTAAACACCTTCATTTAACTAGTTCGAATTCTTCATGTGGTCGATTATATAATATATACACTTAAGCTTAATTTTCAATTGGTATCATTAGATATTTTCAATTGGTATCAATTTGATTCATGTTGTATATACTCATATTTTGTTCTTTCATGTATGTATGCATCTACTTCAATTGATATTATCTTTTCATACATATATGTGATCTTTTGTGTTTGATTTACACACGTATATTATATACTATATGTTTGCTTATCAAGATTTTGGTTTTAAAAA
This sequence comes from Agave tequilana, assembly GCA_038442645.1. Lineage (NCBI taxonomy): Eukaryota > Viridiplantae > Streptophyta > Magnoliopsida > Asparagales > Asparagaceae > Agave > Agave tequilana. The sequence goes on from JAVJIF010031519.1 coordinate 115,508, forward strand.
AAAAAAAAATATTTGATATGAACTTATTGCCTATATGCAAGGAGAGCTTAACATCTCTCTTACATATAGATTCATGTTGAGTGTATTGTGTATTGAGGAGCTTAACATCTCTTCTTTATATGGTACACGTGTGTAGGGGGAAGCTTCACATCTCCTCTTATGCATTACATAATATGTGTTATGTGAGTTAGGGCTTGTCATCCCTTCTTCATGTAATGCATATGTGTAGGGAAGTTAACTTAGCGTCTTCCTCTTCATGAATGTATATCGCATATAAATCTTATTGATTGATTTGATTTTACCCTCCTTGATTTCCTTATTTTTGACAAAAAGGGAAGAAAATGTGTTTGATGATTTGAACTTTGAACCCTTTGTTGATGATTGACAAAAAGGGGGAGAAGTATTTGAGTTATATGCATGATTTCCTTAAGGGAGAGAAAGATTTTGAGATGATTTTGTTGAGATTTTGACTTGTGCTTTTACTCATGCATCACAAGAAATAAAAGATTTGTTTTGTTTTACATGCATTCATTTGCATACATATTTATGTGCTTCATTGAATATCTATTGCTTATTTGATATGCATGAGTTAAGGGGGAGCTTCTTTGAAGCTTTACTTTAATCCATGCATATATAACTTCATGAGTTTTGTCATCATCAAAAAGGGGGAGATTGTTGGCCCAAAGGCCTATCACCCTAGTTTTGATGATGATCAACTCATGAAGTTATGTTTACTAATGATCTTGTGTCTAATTAGTGACAGATTCCTTATCAAGATCTTAGTAGGTGTGGAGCTTCAACAAAGGATAAAATGTCAAGTTGGAAGCTAGCTCCGGTCGATTCACGAGCCTATGCATCAAGACCACATCTAGAGATGAGCTCGGTGGATTGCATGTGGACCAAGTCAAGAAGATGAGAAGACTTCAAGGGAAGATTTCAAGAAGATGAAGACTTGTGTCTAGTTATAAGATTTTGTTTTTGTTTTAGTTAAAATGTAAAGGATAGAATAGTTGGTGGATTGCTCAAGTCATATCACACACACACTCTTGATAGAATTGTTTTCATGATAAAAATTTCATTTCATAAAAGATTTTCTTGTTAAGAAAAGATTTTCATTGTGACAAGATTCTATTTGGTTCTTGGTATTTCAAGTTTACATATCTTATATCCAAAACCAAGTTTAGTGCTTTATGTCAAAAACTAGATATTTCATCTTGATTGTGTAGTGGATCATATCCATACACACTATGCTTTAAAGTATATCTTGTTTTTGTATTTGATGAAAATTTGGAAAAACATGTTGTTTTAGAAAAACAGTTTTTATTATGAGCCAATATTTTCAAGTTACAAAAAATAGTCAAATCCTTAATAACATGCCTTGATTTTGTGCAAGCATGTTTCTATATTATAAAACTATTTTTTGTAGAATTTCTAAGTATTTATGGGATTTTTTATTAAGCCAAAAAGACCAATCTTTAATCCCAAATTTTCAGGTTCTGGCAGTTCTGAATTTTCAGAACTGACAGTGGCCGGTCGACCGGGTCGGTCGACCGGACGTGCACAGACGTGCACGCCTGTGTGCACTGGAGAACGGTCGACCGTGCCGGTCGACCGCTTCAGAGAGCTTTGCTCTCAGGAAATCTCGGTCGATCGGGCCGGTCGACCGACAGAGAGTTTACTCTCTCCTCCAGTTGCTCGGTCGACCGGGTCGGTCGACCGGAGGCTCCAACGGTCGGATTCTTCACCATTGGCGGTCGACCGGACCGGTCGACCGGCAGTACTGACAGAGCCCAACGGTCAGATTTTTCTGGCCTCTATAAAAGGGGGTTTTGTCATTGTTTTGAACTAAGATTTTTGAGACCTTAGAGCCTGTTTTCTCATATTCATTTCAGAGGTTTTTCTCCACAAAAATAGTGAGCTAATACTTCCAATCAAAAGGGAAGATTTTATAAGAGTGTAAAAGTAACTTCTTGAGATTTTCACCAAAGATTCTTTCCTTACTTTCTCACACAAACACTTGAGCATCCATTGAGCTATTCATCCTATAGGTGTTGTAGTGAGAGCTTTTGTAGGTGATCAAGTGTTTAGATCACAAAGATTTCATCTTGTACTTTGAGGAGAAGGGCAAGTGTGCTCGTGGTTGTTTAGGGTTCGGGTGCGAACTCTTGTAGCTTGAGGTGCGGCCTCGACGAGCCGGTGGGCTTGTGGTGTGTAAGGGACTTTGGGAGTCCGAGGGCTTGTAGGTGTTGCGGCACCAAGGAGAGATCCGGTTGGATCGTGCATAGTGAAAATCCTTCGTGTGTCGAAGGCGGGGATGTAGAGCAAGTGTGCTCGAACCTCGAAACAAACCCTTTGTGTTTGCGATTGCTCACTCTTGCTCTCTCTCTTTCTCTTTGTCTCTTTTATATCTTGCATTCAATTATTGTCTATCTTTATATGCTTGATATACCCTTGTGCTTAATTGTTATATAATTGCTTGGGATTGATTGTCTAACACTTGTATTCAACCAAGAGAGCCAACGCGGCACCTCAACCCATTCAAGGGGAATCTAGAGGATTTTGTCCAGAGCCTCGCAAGGGGAATTCGGCAACACTCTTGTGTTATACATAAGTGTTCAATTAAAAGAAGTTTAATTTGGGCAACTTAGTTTTAATTCCGCATTATTTGTTCATAAGTGACCGGTAGATTAGCCATCACCTATTCACCCCCCCTCTAGGTGATCTTACATCCCTTTCTCTTCAAAAGAACTCATCCTCGAGTTTCTATCAGGATATGGCTGCTTATTCGGGACTCTTTAAGTTATGATTCTTTCTTTCCTCAAATATACTATCATCATATCTTCTTCCTTGAAGAGTTTTTCTCGCCTCTTCTTATCAGCTGTTGCCTTATACTTCATATTGGATTTCTTAGTCTTCAATCAAACCTCTTCTTATACATCCATTTGAAAAACACCTAGAGGGGGGGTGAATAGGTGTAAGTGCTAATCTAGAAACTTAATGCAAACTAAGTGCGCTAAATGCGGAAGCTAATGCAAATTATGCACAAACTAATACAATACAACAAGTGTAGCCGAATTTCCCTTGCGAGGCTCTGGACTAACTCCCCTTGATTCCCCTTGAAATGGGTTGAGGCGCTATGTGAAGCTCTTGTTGGATGAGTACAAGTTAGGCACACACACAAGCAATCCAAGCAATAAGAAATATGTGCACACACAATCAAGCCAAGCAATCAAGAATGAATAGCAATATGAATAAATGCAAGGCAATATGAAATATGCACTCACAAGCAAATATGATATGATATGAATATGATGCTTTGCACAAATATAAGAGAGAGAGTTAGAGAGACAATGGATCAATACGCAAACACCAAGATTTGTTTCGAGGTTCGAGCACCTTGCTCTACATCCCCGCCTACACCACCGTGTAGGATTTCCACTATCTCAACTCCCACCAAGGGAACCTCTACCAAAGAGGATTTCTTACAACTCTAGGAGTACCGAACTCCTCTCTCAAACAACAACCTCCACCGAGGCCCAACAACCAACAACAACAACAACACCACCTCTACCGAAGAGGTTTACAACCAAACTCAATCACCTCTACCGAAGAGGGATCCAAACCAACAACCCAATACAACAATCTCCACCTCTACCAAAGAGGGAGCAACTCAAGAAATCAAGGTTTACAACAAGTGGTATATTTCAACCACAAACCTCTTTCCTTTTTCTTTTTCCACAAAACAAGATCCTAAATAGTTTAGGATAGAAGATATAGCTCAAGTGTGGAATCAAAGTGTTTTTGGAACAAGCAACAAAGAAAAATCTTTGGGAAAATACTTGCAATATGATAGAATTGAAGATCTAAGCAAAAATCCCAAAAACCTATTTTTCTTTGATTTTTCAAAAACCCTAAAACAATAAAGATGAGAAGTTTTTGCACTTAAAACTCTTTTGAAAACTCTTTTAAACACTTCAGTAAACTAGTATTTTTTCTCTTAAAAAACTTGGCTAAAATCCCCAAAGAGATGGGGTTTATATAGCCCCTATACAAAACTAGCCGTTAGGCTGAGCTGGCAGTCTGACAGACTGCCGGTCGACCGGTCCGGTCGACCGCCAACGGTCAGAAATATGACCGTTGGGCAACAGCGGTCGACCGGCCCGGTCGACCGTCCCAGAGACTCCAAAACGTGCACAGACTTGTGCACGTCGGTCGACCGTCCCGGTCGACCGGCCTATGGTGCGGTCGACCGGTCCGGTCGACCGACTTGGCCTGTCAGCCAGTCCTCAGTTCTGCACAGATACGGGATTTGAAAATAGGTCTTTTCACTCAATAAAAATCCCATAAATTCACAGTAAATCTAAAAAATAGTTTTAATCACAATAAAAACTGTTTTTCTAAAAATATGTTTTTCTAAAACTTGTTTTATCATTTTACTTTGATAACCAAACTTGTGATAAAATTTCAAGACATATATCAATCATATCAATTCATTTTTGTGTCTTGCCAATTTTATCAAAAACAAAACTTGTATTTTATCAAACTAGAATTTTCCAAAACATGAATAGGATAGTCAAAATAAGTTTGTCTAGCAAGTTTAAAGCATGTATGTATATCTAGAATATATCTAATATACATAGGTATAAGGTAAACTTGTTTTGATCTATTATTCATGAAAACCAAAAACCAAATCATGAAACGTGTGTGTTTTGTGCACTTGAGCATATCAACTAAACTAAGCTTTACAAATATGGATCTAAAACACAAACTCTAAACTAGATACCTGAGTCTTCTTGACGATCTTCATCTTCAAGTAGACTCGGTCCAAACTCCGTGATTCTCCAAGTGCAAAGGTATGATCTTTAAGCTTTGGCACCGGAATCATCATGAATAGCTTCTAATCATCTTGTTGAAGCTAATCACCAACCTAATATCCTGTTAATGATCTGAAACTTAGAAACACAAGAATTTTAGTAAACATAACTACATGAGTGTTGATCATCATCAAAACTGGAGTGGAACGCCATTGGGCCAACAATCTCCCCCTTTTTGATGATGACAAAACTCATGGAGTTATATATGCATGGATTAAAGTTAAGCTTCAAAGAAGCTCCCCCTTAACTCATGCATAGGGATAAACAATAAATATATGCAATGAATGTTAAACATGAAACATGCGTATGCATAAACAATGAATGGTTCTAGATATCAAATGGAATATTCAAAACAAAATAACCTCTAGATACCAATTACAAAGCAAACTCTATAAATCAATTAACTTAATATTCTTGAGATTAAAACATAACATATGCATAAACATAAGCATGCATATAAAACACAAATACTTCTCCCCCTTTTTGTCAATCATCAACAAAGGGGTAAACAATCAAAACCATAGATAAAATGAGGGGTAAAAATCTTTCTCCCCCTTTTTGTCAATCAAAACAATGCAAACAATGTTCTCCCCCTTTTTGTCTAAAACAAAAAACAAAATCAATAAGGGGTGACTACAAACATGATATCAATTAAAAATATGTCAATGAAGCATCTTGATACCAATAAACAAGAATCAATATATGTTATATGCTATATACATTCATGAAGAGGAAGACGCTAAGTTAGCTTCCCTACACATATGCATTACATGAAGAAAGGATGACAAGCCCCAATTCACATAACACATATTATGTAATGCATAAGAGGAGATGTGAAGCTCCCCCTACACACGTATATCATATAAAGAAGAGTTGTCAAGCTCCTCAATTTATAATATACTCAACATGAATCTATATGTAAGAGAGATGTTAAGCTCTCCTTGCATATAGGAAATACAAATCAAAACTTTGAATATTTTCTTTAAACAACATATGAGATACCAATTGTAATTAAACATAACAAATTACCAATTGTAAAACAACATAACAAATTTTGAATGTCTAAACACAAACTTTGATACCAATTGTAAGAATATATTTCATTTTGAAAACATATGATACCAAATGAAAACATACATACACAATAAACATATGAGTATACAAAAGGTCAAAATGATACCAATTGAAAGAGTTCAATGATACCAATTGACATAACAATATGTTCAAGTGTATACATCATATTCTCTACCACCCAATCATAATTCAAGTTTTAAAGATTTTCAATTTAGGACATACATGAACATGATCTCCCATCCTACCGCCCTTGGAAGGTAGGGGTTTTCAAAGATAGATTTGAAAATGTAGTTTTGTTTGAAAATCACTACCAAAATGAAGAACACCGCAACTAGTTAAATGGAAAACTTGTTAACTAGCACGAAATCCTTCAAGTAAGGAATAAAACAAAATTGAAATTCACATGATAATCATCACTCTAACCATAAAGCATAACTCATGAGAAACAAAACATGAGCAATAGATATGAGTGTACAAATAATATGTGAAGATCATAATCATGAAAAATATTTCATTAAGCTCAATTATTCCCTAAAACATAATTCCATCAAAATTATGAAAAATCATATAAAACTCCTTATTTAATTTTCAAGGCTTATGTATGTCTAATACAAGCTAAAATATACATACATATCCAAAACTCAACGAGTCCACTAAATGTGTATTCATGAAGGCACGTGGCTCAAAAAGATGTATATGTATAAGATTAGTTTGAACTAGATGGACATATACATGAAGTTAAACATAAATACATGAAAGACATGAAAATCATGATAAGCTAAATTTTCATCAAGGCAATTTTCATTTCAAGGTATATCTATGAATTGTCAACACAAGAAGTATACATACATATCCCTAAACACAATTTGAGTCCATAATATAGATTTGCATGAAAGGCAAGTGACTCAAGGGGTATACATGTATATCTTAAGGTTTGGCAATACAAACATATACATGAAGTGAAATACACAATCATAAAGTAAATTCAAAAAATGAGAATACAAGTTTAATATGTATGAATCATCAAAACTAGACTATACTAGCACATCTAATGGGTTCAAATAAGCATTCAATTCCAACTATATATAGATTTATTTGTAGCCCACTCTATGTACAAGTATATAACTAGTCTTAATGAAAACTAACACTTAAACATATATTCAAAACATGAAGCATCAAAAACACATATAAAAATCATCATGATAAAAGTTATCATGGAAAACTAAAATATGATTATTATGTGAATTCACATGTATTAGATTCATGATGTACATTATAGCTCAAACAAAAGTGAGAACACTAATTATGGGTTCATATAAGCATGTGTGTCTCAAATACTATATATGTATGTCAAGGATCTAATAAACATGGAATGAACATACTAATCCATAGACATCAAAAACATGCTATAAACAATGAATATTAAAAGCATGTAAACAATAAATGGGAGTAAAGGATTGTTACCAAAACCGAAGAAGCAACTCTCCTTGTCTCCAAAGCATGGTGGTCCTCTCCACCAAACCTTCCCTTGAAAGTGATGCATCCATATGATTTCCTTTAAGTCCGGAACGCATCCACTCCAAGGTGTCATCACTCTCACGTCATGTGAGAGCCCACACCTACATCAAAAACAATAGGAGGGGTGGTCTTTGGTACCCATATCTTCTTGGGTCCATGGGGGTTAGTACCTTCTCTAACCCAAACAAAATTCTTTGCTAAATTAGGAGTATGTAATCTATCATAACAAAATTTAGCAAGGTGGCCCTTACGTCCACAATGTGTACATGAGTACACATGAGCATACATGTGTTGATGGTGTCCGTGAGGAGCATGTGTATGCCGTGGAGGGTGTGCATGCATAGAAGTTGGAACTTGTTTCTTTCGAACCAAGGTTTCCAATCGTGAGTGGTTCATGGCACATTGGCTCATAGTGGAGCCCAAACAATCCATTTTCTTCTTTAACAAATTTATATCATTTTCGAGCATAGAAGAAGTGGAACATGCAATGGGTGATTTAGGTGAAACTACCCTAGCATGGCAAACATGAGAATCAATCTTATTTTGCAAAACAATATTTTTCTCTAAGCAAACATTTAAATCATTAGAAATAGAAATGATTTTGTTTTTCAAAACAACATTCTCTTTTAAAACAAAATCAACTCTAGAAGACAAGTTTTTATTTTCTTTAAAATAGCATGGCAATCATTTTTAGACTTTAAAAATTAATTTTCTTTAAGTGCAAGTTCCAATTGAGATCTCAATGAATCCCTTTCATTATAGACCTCAACCTTCTCTTGCAAAACAATATCAAGTCTAGATTGTAAACACTTATTTTCTTTTTCAATTCCTAGACTTTTCTTTTTCAAAAACTTATATTTTTCTATAAGTTTTTCACAAACAATTGAAAGTTCTTCATTTATAGCATGGACATCAATATGATCATTTGAAGAACTAGAACAATCATCACTATTATAGTGGGATTCCGAATGTACCTCAAGGGAGTCATTCCCTTGGACCATGAAGCATTGAGAATCGGATTCTCCACTAAATTTCTCCGGTTGATTTGGCACTTGAAGCTTGGAGGTGGTGGTGGTTGTCAATTTGTTCCACACTGCAAAGGCGGAATCAAAGTTAGAAACACATAAGAGATAATCTTTAGGAAGAGTGCTTCTAATGGCCTCTAGGGCTTGTGCATTGGCCCCTATATGATTACCATCACCAAGATAACATCTCTTGGTGGCGGCAAGGATGACATGCAAACCTAGAGTCTTTAGGTACATGGACATCCTATACTTCCAAACATCAATGTTGGAAGGGTCAAAGCTAGGAGGGGTCATGAAGTCCATGGTAAACTATATATGAATGTGCAAACAAACAAATGCAAATGAGATTAGCAAGCAAATGGATCTCACTCCTAGGATGTTAAGCCTAAGTATCAGGAGCACTAGCTCTGATACCAATTGAAAAACTCCTAGAGGGGGGTGAATAGGTGTAAGTGCTAATCTAGAAACTTAATGCAAACTAAGTGCGCTAAATGCGGAAGCTAATGCAAATTATGCACAAACTAATACAAAACAACAAGTGCAGCCGAATTCCCCTTGCGAGGCTCTAAACTAACTCCCCTTGATTCCCCTTGAAATGGGTTGAGGCGCTATGTGAAGCTCTTGTTGGATGAGTACAAGTTAGGCACACACACAAGCAATCCAAGCAATAAGAAATATGTGCACACACAATCAAGCCAAGCAATCAAGAATGAATAGCAATATGAATAAATACAAGGCAATATGAAATATGCACAACACAAGCAAATATTATATGATATGAATATGATGCTTTGCACAAATATAAGAGAGAGAGTTAGAGAGACAATGGATCAATACGCAAACACCAAGATTTGTTTCGAGGTTCGAGCACCTTGCTCTACATCCCCGCCTACACCACCGTGTAGGATTTCCACTATCTCAACTCCCACCAAGGGAACCTCTACCAAAGAGGATTTCTTACAACTCTAGGAGTACCGAACTCCTCTCTCAAACAACAACCTCCACCGAGGCCCAACAACCAACAACAACAACAACAACCACCTCTACCGAAGAGGTTTACAACCAAACTCAATCACCTCTACCGAAGAGGGATCCAAACCAACAACCCAATACAACAATCTCCACCTCTACCAAAGAGGGAGCAACTCAAGAAATCAAGGGTTTACAACAAGTGGTATATTTCAACCACAAACCTCTTTCCTTTTTCTTTTTCCACAAAACAAGATCCTAAATAGTTTAGGATAGAAGATATAGCTCAAGTGTGGAATCAAAGTGTTTTTGGAAACAAGCAACAAAGAAAAATCTTTGGGAAAATACTTGCAATATGATAGAATTGAAGATCTAAGCAAAAATCCCAAAACCTATTTTTCTTTGATTTTCCAAAAACCCTAAAACAATAAAGATGAGAAGTTTTTGCACTTAAAACTCTTTTGAAAACTCTTTTAAACACTTCAGTAAACTAGTATTTTTTCTCTTAAAAAACTTGGCTAAAATCCCCAAAGAGATGGGGTTTATATAGCCCCTATACAAAACTAGCCGTTAGGCTGAGCTGGCAGTCTGACAGACTGCCGGTCGACCGGTCCGGTCGACCGCCAACGGTCAGAAATATGACCGTTGGGCAACAGCGGTCGACCGGCCCGATCGACCGAAACATCCTGAGAGCAGAACTCTCATCTCGGTCGACCGGCCCGGTCGACCGTCCCAGAGACTCCAAAACGTGCACAGACTTGTGCACGTCGGTCGACCGTCCCGGTCGACCGGCCTATGGTGCAGTCGATCGGTCCGGTCGACCGACTTGGCCTGTCAGCCAGTCCTCAGTTCTGCACAGATACGGGATTTGAAAATAGGTCTTTTCACTCAATAAAATCCCATAAATTCACAGTAAATCTAAAAAATAGTTTTAATCACAATAAAAACTGTTTTTCTAAAAATATGTTTTTTTAAAACTTGTTTTATCATTTTACTTTGATAACCAAACTTGTGATAAAAATTTCAAGACATATATCAATCATATCAATTCATTTTTGTGTCTTGCCAATTTTATCAAAAACAAAACTTGTATTTTATCAAACTAGAATTTTCCAAAACATGAATAGGATAGTCAAAATAAGTTTGTCTAGCAAGTTTAAAGCATGTATGTATATCTAGAATATATCTAATATACATAGGTATAAGGTAAACTTGTTTGATCTATTATTCATGAAAACCAAAAACCAAATCATGAAACGTGTGTGTTTTGTGCACTTGAGCATATCAACTAAACTAAGCTTTACAAATATGGATCTAAAACACAAACTCTAAACTAGATACCTGAGTCTTCTTGACGATCTTCATCTTCAAGTAGACTCGGTCCAAACTCCGTGATTCTCCAAGTGCAAAGGTATGATCTTTAAGCTTTGGCACCGGAATCATCATGAATAGCTTCTAATCATCTTGTTGAAGCTAATCACCAACCTAATATCCTGTTAATGATCTGAAACTTAGAAACACAAGAATATTAGTAAACATAACTACATGAGTGTTGATCATCATCAAAACTGGAGTGGAAGGCCATTGGGCCAACACCATTGAAGTGCAAATTATGTTATTGCATGTAAACTCTGCTTGAGAAAAAGTTTGATCGCATGACCTTGGTTTGTCTTAAAAATTTTCATCACAATCCATGTAGCTCGATAATAGATCATTCTTTCGTTGCGCCCACATGCCAATATAGTAGGTGATATGAACTTCAAGAATTTAAATCTTTCACCTCTAGCACTCTTCTTCTGCAGGAAAGAATCTTCAAAATCATGATGAATAGATGTACCATGATACTGAATGTCCCTCTTAGGTGGTAATCCTTCTGAAAGTTCATCATGAGCAAGTTCTTTGAACTCCTCCAATGATTGGTCTACGTCTTCAGGAATTTCAGTGGATGGGGCGACTTCGGCTTTGTCAAATAAAACAAATCCCGGCATGGTTTCCTTTGATTCCACTGAAGACTCATCCCAGTTGCATATGAATTTTTTGGTTCCTCTTCTTTTGGACTAGGAATAAGTGGAATAGGCAGATGCTGGTTACAGGCAGGTCAATCAGTGATGAATTTCCTGGGTTGCCAGCTCTTCAATTGGTCATTGCTGATATTGCTCTGCTGTCTTGTTCGACCAATACGATCTTATGACAGGTGGGGGTTGAATCTTCATCTCTTCTGCCTCCAAAACAAGGTTGTGGGCTTGTAAAAGCCTTTTCATCTGTCTCCACATTCTTATAGGCAGTTTGCCTTAGTGCATACAGACATTCTGTAATTGGTTCCACCATGTCGCTGCTCTTCCTTTAAGTTTGGAAGCCACAAACTTGACATGATCTTTCATGAAAATACACGCCATGTCACGTAGCTTATCAATTTTATCAATTCAAAGTAAGGATGATCTAATATCTAGATTGCCATAAAAAGAAAGAATCTTAAACTCCTAGGATTTGAGTATCCTACTCTTTTAATTCTTTTTGATGTAGGAGAGCAAGGTAACAAACAATAGGATTTTCAGATTGACTTTCAGTTGAATTCCTGAAGGGACAAGAATTTCTGAAGGCTTCTTTAATTAGGAGACTTAAAGGAATTCTTTAAATTTATTTTTGTTTTATTCTATTAGGATTAGAATTAGTTTTCCTAAAAGGATTAGGATTCTTTTAATTCTTTTTGTTTTCTCTTAGAAATAGGTTTTAGTTTCTAAGTAGGAGTAGTATTCTTTTTGTAAGCCTATGAAAGTCATTGTATTCTTTATGTTAGATTCAACTTTTATCTAGGTTTTGATCAATAAAATTGAGTTTATCTCTCTAATTTCTCGTGGATTCGAGTTGTTATCTCTTGTTATCTCTTGCTCGTGGATTTGAGTAAATTGCTCGTGGATTCGAGTGTCATGCTCATAAATTCGAATACTCCTACCTCAAGATTGTTTCAGGGCTCGTTGGCATTAAAACGAAATCTAGCCGGCGCGGTTCGCTTTCCCGCTCCACGTCAATTGGTATCAGAGCTTCGGCACTTTTCAATGATAGTAAGAGACGACGATGAATTGAAGGCCTTTTCACAATGATAGGCACTGCTGGAAGGATGGACAACACTATCAAATCTATCTTGGATCGTATGACCCAAGCAATCAAAAGGATGTTCCTTAAGATTGATGATCAAAGTCTAGTTGATGGTACATACCGAAGTGGACATGATTGTCACTCGAATCAACCATCACCATATCAACCACTACCACACCAACCACCATCACATCATTCACCACCAAGGCATCCTCTACAACATCTTCAATTTAATGAATTTTTCTACGAAAAGGAATTGAAAAATTCCATCTATCAATACAATAATGTTGAAGATTATTATGAAGATGAAGGAATGGTCTATGGAAGGCGAAGGAGGTTCACTAATCCTAACCCTAATAGGAGAGACAGATTTCCTAATTCTATTCATGACAAAAGAAGAGGAAACTTAAACCCTGATGGGTTTAGGATCCCTTCTTTTGATGAAAATCTTGATACTGAGCCCTCCTTGTTTTGGATTCATGAAGTTGGCAAGTTATTTTACATGGAGTATATTTTCATAGAGGATCATGTCAAGTATGTAGCTTACAAACTTAAAGGAAGAGCAGCAGCATGGTGGAATCAATTGCAATACATCCATACGCAACAAGGCAAACCAACCATGGAGGCGGATGACTTTTACAAGATAAATTTCTCCCTCCAGATTATCATCAAATTTTGTTCCAACAATTTGAGAGTTGCTCCTTAGAAAATATAACTGTTACCGCATATACCGATGAGTTCTATTGGCTTTCCTCTCGCTATGGATTATTTACGACTGAAGAACAATTAGCAATAAAGTACACTAATGGGCTCATGCATTTAATTCAAAAATATGTGCTCCTACACTACGTGTCCTCCCTTGATGAAGCCCATAACCTTGCTTTAGAGGCAGAAGAGATGATGATTTAATCTCCACCTTTCATGAGATCTTATCAGTCAAATTTGACATAGTGCAACATCAGCAACCATCGATTGAAAAACAGTCAGCCAAGAAAGATTCATCAGTGACTGATATACCTGCAACCAACAGTCAAATGAGTTGCCAAGGTATTCAAACTGATTTTACTTTTCTTCAGAACCCTCAAGCGACTGTCAGCAACGTAAAATCTCTCGATGACATTAATTTAGTTATGAAGCCTACTCCACCTATTCTTAATCCAAAAAAGAGAAGCCAAAATTCATACACATATGCATTCGAGGCAAGTTCTTTGTGGAATCAAAGAAAATAAAGCAAATCCTTACTTTAGAAGAAGTTTTTTCAACTGCTGAAATTCCTGAGAAGATAGAGTCTTCATTGAAAGAGTACAAAATAGATGTGTACGATAAGCTTTTGGAAACATTACCACTCATGGGAGATATTCAGCATCATGGTACGTTTATTTTCATGATTTCGAAGATCCTTTTATGCGAAAGAAGAGTGTTAGAGATGAAAGTTTTAAATTCTGTAAGTTTGTATTACCTACTATCAGTATGTGGGCGAAACGTGTTCTGCCAGGTATGCAAAATTTCATCTCCAATCATACTTTGAAAGATTTTCTTCATGGAAGCGAACAATGAATTATGAGAGTATGATGTATGTGTATGGCTGGATGATGGAGGAGAATCAATCAATTGGCATTGATTATCAACCGATCTGTAATGATGATTACATTGAAGATTCAATGACGTAACACTACATGGAGTTTGATGAAGATCATCGAGGCGAATCAAGATTTTAGGATCACACTTTACTAAAGATGATGTCGTTTATGGTTCGATTGGAACTCGATGGAAGAGGGAGGGGCTGATGTAGGAGATCAGGGCAACAAGCAACAAGATTTTCAGATTGACTTCTAGATGATAGCTCATTTACTTTCAATTACCAAGAAAGAGAAGACAATGAATAGGATCTTGAATGTCAATGACTAGCCCGAGATGAAATGAAGAAAGAGATTAGACTTGTGGAGACTTGGTCATTTTAATTGTTAAATTTTAATCCCTAAATGAGATTTCAGTTTTATGAAATCAATTGTTTTGCTCTATGCATGAGTAATCATCCCCATTATTGTAAACAGTGGCTCACTTAAATAAATTATTAATTGTTATCAACAGACAATTTCAACTTTTGAGAGCAATAGATGAGTAATATAATAAGTCGCCAAAATACAACATTCCTAGTTTGCACAAAAATGTTTGTTTTGTATAAGATAAATACAAATGGCTAGAAATATTTGCAGAAAAGCTGAGATGATCACAACCCAGAGAAACAGAATGCTCTGTTGACAAACCCAAAACTATATTTTCAATCAGCAAGTAGCTATTGCTGCATATGAAACAAATTGTGATCTCTTTGTCAAAATTTCGAGTATCAGAAAAGCACAAAGATCAGTAGTCCCTGAATACACCTAAAGCCCTTGTCCTACCTCCCGAGGCATTGTATACATCTGATCCACAAAATAATCGACATGTAAATGTACAGAAAAAGCTCATGTATGCCGATTTGATGGGAGGCAGAGACAAGAAAAAATGATTAGGTCAACTCTCCCCGAGCTATATGTAACGCAGAAACCGATGTACATGAGAAGCTCACAATAGCGATTCCAGTTTATCTGCTCATAGAAAGGGAGAATGAATCAAAGTGCGTTGTTTACACCCACTTGGCCTCTGCAAGAACAGTCCTCGGCCACGATGAGCGCAAGAACGATTCTCAAGTCAAAATCATAACCAGTCAGTTCTAATCATCTGGATCCATCTCTTCATCTTGCTCACTGGGCCTAGATGCATCATTTCTGCTCCCCTCGTCTGAATCCAACAGCCCTTCTGCATCCGCGTAATCTTCAGGAGGCTCGTTCTCCTCAGCCCCCTCATCCTTTGTCCCGGTGGTTTTGGAATGACCATTGCAAGACCACGGACCATCCACTCGGGGCATTGGTCCTCTCCACCATACAAGACTTCTCCCTTTGGACCCTTCACCAGACTCGAGATCTCTGCTGGTTTGGATGCTCTGCACGAACATTCAGGAAGGGGATGGGAGAGAAATGTTATAGGTTTCGATGTTTGGGCCTCTGCTATGAACCCATCTAAACCCAAACTTCTATTAAGATGATCCCGCACCAAGGCAGTCCAATTGCGTTTTGGTCGATAGAGGTGATCACGGATGGTTTCAAAAAGCTCAGCAATAGTTTTCCTGGAACGAAAACAAAGCTGTTAACACCAGAAACATGAAATGGACACTAGTCACTACATAAAAACATCAATAAGAGATTAAGCATTAGGCTGAGTGGTTGCCGCTTGTTATACACCAAAAGGCTTCACCTTCGCCATATCCAAACAAATCAAAACCCATAGACTGATGTGGTGAAGACAGTAACGTCTGACATTTCAACCCCCCCTCCTCCCCCTCCCACAACAAAACAAAACAAAAAAAAAAAGGGTTCCTGAGTGGAAATCAAAAATATCATTATGAGGCTAAACAAATACAAGGAAGAATGTTTACCCGCCATGTTCCATGAATTTTCTTTTCTTTTTCTTTTTCTTTTTTTTCACCCTTTATACATAAGTGCAGATATACACATGAATGGTGAAATAACCCAAATAACTAGCAATTTATGTGAAAAGTTCAAATATGAGGTTACAGAGCATTCACCTCCTTGCCATAGATGCATGCAGAAAGTCAATGTTCAATGAATCATTAAAATAAATGGAAGGAAAAACATAAAGGCTTGGTTGAACTCAATGCATAAGTTTATATATTATTTTTTTTTTACCTATCAGGGCGATAAGTTATTCCGGAGGCCATTTGGTACAAACGTTGACCCATGACTAAGCTTGAAAAGTCGGGCCACCCGCTCCCATCATTGTGAAAGCCTGGAAAGAATGCATCAGCTTCGACAGAAACGTGATAATCTAGAGCATCCCAAAGCAATCTGTGTGCTCGCATTCTCAGATCCAAAGGTGATGGGTCCGGTTCTTTGTCTGTCTCCGCAACCCAGCCATACCAACCTTCCTTCTCATGTTGATAGAAGGGCCTTGAAGGAGGTGGTGGAAGAGGGCGTGGCCGAGGTCCAGCTTTCTTCCATTCTTCAATGAGTTGTTTCTCACTTTTGACTGGAGGAGGATTAGAAAGATTAGAAGGAAGAGGAGATTCTGAGCCTAATACGTGTAACAACTCTTTTTGACTGCAAAGAGAAGTACGGTCCACTGTATTTGTATACATGGCACGTAAGGGAATAAGGACCCTTTGCCCACCAAATATCTCAGAGCCAGCCAAGTAAATTATCGTACTTGGTGGATAGCCCATTGCCCGAAGGAGAAGTCCCACCTTTACATTGCCAAACAGTAAAGTAAACCATGTCAGCTGAAGGAGATGAGAAAAGAAAAGGACTCAACAGAAACTAATAGATTTTTTTTGATACAAACAGAAGCTAATAGTTAAAATGAAAATAAAATGTGTGAACATCTTTTAGTAGATGGAAAACCACCATGTAAAAGGTGGAAGTTTTCAATAATAAAGTTGTAATGAAACAAATTCTATCACCACACAAAATGTACAGCGCAAACGTCACGGTCACCCACCGACTCCCATAGGAATAAAATCGATCAGAAAAGTTAAAGAGGAAGTACAATTGTTGATAGTTCAGGCTGAATAGATATCATCTTGTCATCCACTAATACTGTCTTTTTGCTAGTCTTTGTACAGCAGTGGTCACCCAAGCAAGTGTCGATGTCCTAGGGATCTTCATGGCAAATAATTGATAGTGCAGCATTTAGATTTTAGAGCTCTTATTTTATCACAATATTGCAAAAATACCAATTTCCGAGAAACAAAGCATAAAAGTGCAACAAACTGACTACGGACTTGACAGATGCTTTGATTTAAATATTTGTGAAACTTTTAAGTAAGAATAACATACAAACAAAATACACCTAAAATAATATAAAGGGATAAAAACATTCTGCAGTGGTGTGACCACAAACAATATAGAATCATGAGTACGTATGAGTTATGAAATAATGAACTTCTAATGTTGCATTTATATAAGTTTCTACCCTTTTCCTTCTTTCATACTATTACTATCTTCCTTTCTCCAATCTCATTTTCCTATTATCTTTCTTGTTTCATTCCTATCTGTTTGCTTCGAAATACTTAAAAGTTTCTGACTGTAGTAGATTATCGGCCATCCAGCAGCATTACCAAGTAGGCGACCACATAGACATCCACACACGATGATGAGCGCATATGACCTCAAAGATGTAAATATAAGGTAGAAAAACTATTGAATGGTCAAAGCATCATGAAGGACTAAGAGTTATCTTATTCAGTAAAATAATGAATAACTCCACCTCTTCAGGCATAAGAGGGCATGACCCGTTTCTTTTCCTAGCTGCTGAATCAATGCTTAGTTTTTCATTAACAATCCCCGCTTGATCATCTGCCTCCTTTTGTACTGTATAAGTTCAGTGTGAACATCCTAGAGAGAATAAAGAAATAAACTAATCATGTATAAGAATATGCAAGGAAATTGGTGCACAATTATTTAAGAGCTATTACTATCTTAAAAGTATAGATACCATTTAGGTTGCCAGGCACAAAACATTAGATGTAATGTACAAAACGTAAAATTTTAATAGGAGAGCGGCACTGAAAGGGGAAAAGTTCACAGTTTACACTACGAACCTGAAAAAGTTCAGCACAACCATGAAATGCCAGTGTATCTCTCAAAAGACCTGGGTGATATGTTAGGTATGGACGACCAAAAGCCCTTAGCCTGCAAGAAGTTTAAAACTCAGATTAAAAAATGAATCTGTCAATAGTCATTGTAAAAAACACACAAAAGCAACAAAACCGACACTGCCTACCACTATGATTTTTCAGAGCAGTTCCAGTGAACCGCGAGAAATACACAAAACAGAATACAACTCCGATATAATGACAAGAAGGATACATGCTTCATGTTAAAGATGAAAACTTGATTGGGTAGCAAGTTTACTGAAATATAAGAAAAATGTGCTGCATCATCAAGTACTACAAAACAAGTTAGATGAACAGAAGTAACCTCTCCACCATCTGGTTCCCAAGTGCCAGAATTTCATGACGGAATTGAAGAGCATGGAATGCAACCTGGCATCTGAGTCTCTGATACTCAGCCATGCTTGGAGGAAGAATGGACTACATTAACAAGAGATAAGAATCAGAAACCTGAAGAGAACTTGTTAGAAATTCAGTTGTGTTAGGCTCATATTCGTATATATATCTTAACCTGATACCCAAAAATATTTCCAGGGTCAATTTTGATAATAATATATGGGAAAAGAAGTCAGTTCTATGCAATGAGAACATCTACTTTAATTGTTACCTCCTACAGTCTTACCTTAATTGTAGAACCAAGGTGTTTCTAGTTAGCATGCAGCAACATATTTGTTGCATGCAGAAATTCATCTTTGATTGTATTTGGTTGTGCGCGCGTTTGTGTGGGCGCGCGCGCACACGGGTATAGGGTAAGGTCACACCAGAATACCACATCAATGGTCCTACTAAGCACAGATATTGTCAAACTTGAAACCATATCCAAACAACAATACGAGCTCAAAAAGCCATACTGATTAACAGTTTATATTTAGAAGTCACATTTCATTCCTTCTTTAAAGTATGGTCATTCTGAAATTCTCCGGAAGTTTTTGAAAATAAGAGATTTTGGAATATGACCTTGTTGTCTGACTTGTTTTGTGTCTCGACGATGAATATGATTAGTAGCAGATATTATCATTATACCCGTACTTCATCTAGATTTTTTTTCCCCCTGGTCTCTGGAATCATGAGGATTCCTCCTTTGTTTCAATTGCTTAAACAAACGTTTTATGACAGAGCACTCTCAGTCTTTTTTTGTGTCTGTGTGCGCGTGTCGGAAATCTAGGACTAACTCATTGAAGGGTGCCGTCAGGTTGAAGCCAGTGGTAGAACTTGGTCCAAGATTTTATTAACCTATCTCAACTTTGTGTCGTGTTCCATTGCTCCATAAGGAAATAGTCAATCGAACTTTGGTAGGACAGCGCTAGGACAGGGAAGCAAGCCTGTTATGACAAAATTTATATACTTTATAGGTAACCAGTTAGCCACATCTACAACAAGATGGCTTCATCTCTATCAGATGGGTTAATGGTATATGATAATTCCAAAGTCCACACCTAGGCTCACATTTTTGTGATCCAAGCCATGCTTGAAGGAAGCAAATATAAGCTCCTGTATTTAACAGAGGCCCCACGTTTATACATGGGTGTTATGCTTTATACATTTGTCCATTACCGTGTTCTCCTTGGATGTTGCAAGACTTCCCCAACAGTATCTCGAAGTAACATATCAGAAGAAAAATGTTGAAACTACTGCAAAATAGACATTGTTTAGAACTCTAGAATGAAAATATGAAGGATCCAGCTAAAATGACTAGTTATGCATATTACGCATATTTCCAAACTCATGTATAAGAAACAGAATATCAAATCAATTCCATAGTTCTATTCTGATAATGCTCTTGATTCTGTGGTATGGCTCTATAGCAATGGAAAGATCGAGTGGTAATTTCCAGGAGATGCCAAATAAAGTAAATGTCTGGTTCATGCGACAACATTGACATTCCAAGTTTTAATAGTAAAGTTGGGAGAAAATCAGACCAAACCTCCAGGCATCCGCCATCAGCAATCACAAAACCAACCACTTTTGCTTTTTTCAGTTTAGGTAAGATTTCCCTGATATAAAAACTGAGGGAGCTTGAGCGTCTAAGTGATAATATGGGGAACTTGTTCTTCTTCCTATCTTCCTTTAAATCATCTGGCAGACTCTTCACAACAACTACATCATTTGCAAGTGCTGCTATGAACTGCTCCTCATTGTAAAGATATGAAAAACTCTTAAATTTGGAACTGTGGAGCAAAAAAAGAAAGGAAAAAAAGAGAAGAAACACTGCTTTAGATCAGGCTATAAAATAACATGCACGATAGGAGTTTATTAATAAAATATTTAAGTTTTAACCTGATGCCTTTTGAGCGAACACTATCTTGAATCTCAGGAATGACAAGAGTAGCATTTAACAGCCTGGAAATGGCGACAACATCACAGATCTAGAAAACGAGGAAATGTGTCATAGTTAATATAATAGTAGAGTAGCCAACCAAAACAAGAAGAGAGAAGATCCAGGTGGAAGGAACCTACTGAAGATCTGATCTTATCGAATCCACCATAAATTTTACATATATAAAGCCATTCGACTTGCTTGGGACTGTAGCAAAGAGATAATGAAATTATCTTACACCAAACATAAAATAAGAATCAAAAGACAAGTGTAAAAGAAAACTACAGTGAAAAACTGAACATCATTTTGAAGTACAGAGTATGATTCCATCTTTTGGCATAAACCCAGAATATGATATTGGCTTGTGCGATAATAACATCATAAAATCCATTTCCAAGAGTAACATGCAGACTGGTCCACCTTAATGTGATTTATTTATTTTATTATTATTGTTTACTTTTTTTTTTATATACATAAGCTGTAGCCGGGACTTGAACCTGAGACTCCCCATAACCCACTCCCACCCTTTTTACCAATGTAGTTATCTTAATGTGACTGATCTACAGGTGCAAACGAATCAGATACGGATCGGATATGAAATTGCCTTTACCATATCTATATCCGCTTCGGATACGGACATTGCCAAATGAGAAAAATTCATCCGTATCCGCCAAAATCGAATATCAGATACAAATCGAATATTAGCTAATTGAATACGGATATGAATTAGATATATGACAAACGGATACGCTTACGAATAAGCTAAACGGATATACTTATATCACAATTTATCATAGCTAAAATAATATAAAATGCAACACAAACTATGAAATTGTTAATCAAATCTGCATAAAATCAAATACCTATCATTTACGTCAATTTCCACCACTCCAAGACTAGAACTCAAATGCACAAAGCGCACTATGTCTACACTCAACTCTGCTACC
This sequence comes from Agave tequilana, assembly GCA_038442645.1. NCBI lineage: Eukaryota > Viridiplantae > Streptophyta > Magnoliopsida > Asparagales > Asparagaceae > Agave > Agave tequilana. The sequence continues at coordinate 137,056 of JAVJIF010031519.1, forward strand.
AATTGCTCCAACTACTATCAACAAACCATTCTTTACTACACAAACTCATCATCATAGGACAACTAACAAGATAGGTGAAGTACATGAGTTGAGAGATTTTTCATGTGGACAGGGTAATTAACTGTGCAGCAAAGGGGTAATTGGTTTCTCCCATGAGAAATCAATTTTCCATCCATTACTCTCTTTCCTTAGCACCACCTTTCTCTTTACATCTAACCCACTAGCTCTCACATGAAAATGAGACCAAATAGAACAAAATTAGCCACATATGGTAGAATTCAAATGTGAGGGTAGCAATAAAACTACAAAAATGAAACAATAAAGGAAAAGAAAAATTATCCAAAATACCCAATATTTTGAGCCCTAGGGTTGTCTCTTTCCCACTGATACCCACTCCATTGGCACCTTGAGAGAGAGATGGTTGGCGACTGCGAGTGCCGCCGGTGCAGAGAGAGAGAGGGGGCGAGAGAGAGAGAGAGAGAGAGAGAGAGAGAGAGAGAGAGAGAGAGACTTGCTGGAGTGTGGTCATCATCGCTTGACTATCATTGCCCTTGCCAGAGAGACTCTCAAACTCTAGATCGAGCGTATCGTCGCCCTCGTCGCTGAGAGTGGGAGTCCGAGTGAGAGGTTAGGTGAAACTGTGAGTGAGAGTCTAAGTGAGTCTCACTGAGAACTTAGGTTAATTATTAACTTATTAGTTATAATTAATAACTAATAACTTAGGTTAGAAACTTAGAACTTAGAAGTATAACTTATAATTAATACTTAATAACTATTAAAGTAGTATATTATATATAATATATTACATATTTATATTATTATTAAATATGTAGGTATCTGTATCCGTATCTGCAACTTAAAAAGGTACCAGTACCTGTATCCATATATGCATCGATTTTAAAAACCTCATCTAAATCCGAATCCGAATCCTCATTCGCCCGGATTCGGATTTTACATATCGGAATCCGTGATTTTTGCAGATACGGATGCGGATATCGGTTGATTACCACATCCGTTTGCACCCCTAAACTGAGCCCTAACTAAACATAAGAAATTGTGATTTACAGTTTAAATTACAAGTACGATTTGGTTACATGTCCACCTAAAGGGACTTTATTTTTGTGAGCTATTGCCATGTCCAAATATGCAGCAAAGATACAAGCTACATATACAGGGCAAAATCCATCATGGCATTGTTAAAGCAAGATCACTACATGCATGCAAGTGAGTATAACTAACCAGGAATGGTGTTTTGACATCTAAATAAAAAGGTTTGGAAAATGATACAACTGTCAAAGGGGACACTTCAATGCTAATTGGCATATGCTCGTGGAATAGATCTCATTTTCCATTGTAACCAGCACACAACACAAAGACTTGGCTCCTTTCACACAAATTTGGATGCAACTCTTCCATTAAAATTTGATGATGGGGCATCCACTTTGGCGATCCGCTTAACTGAAGTTGATTTAGATCATTTAGAGTGTCCAAAATCAAATTTAGCAATTGTGAGTTCATTTGCCCATTGATCATTTAGCCACAAAACTGACAGGCAGAAGTAGCAAGTTGATTAGGTAAGTTGCTTGGGGCATGTAAATTGAACTCCAAACGTTGGATCATATCTAAACACATTTAAAACCCTTGCACATCAATTTATTTTTGGGGCACTAAACATTCTAGACTGCAAAACTAAGCAACTCGCAACTTTTAATCATTTGATTTATTGCAAAATCAGAAACTGCACAATTATTGCATAGAGAGCTCATTTAAATTTGAGAGTTGGGCTCTAGATCTGGAAACTGAAAACACCAGAAAGCTCAACATTGCATCATGGGATCAGTCCCACAGGGATTTGTTGTGTTGATACTTGATAGATATTGTTCTCCTAGGAAGCATGGACACAGATAAGAAATCCCTTCCTATTACAAAAGATCTTTCCATTATCTCAAGCAATAAGAAAATCATTAATGATATGTGCAAAGCTATTGCACTTGGTGTTATACTTTATTGAAAATAACAGTCTTAAATATTGAGAAGAATTCAATCATCACACATAGAAATTCATATTAAAATCAGCATATCAGTAGTTTACTCTATGTAGATATTCCGACAAGGGCTTGGCAATAATGGCAAAGCAAAAACAAATTTTAGTAACATATTAAAATGCACTTTTGTCATTAGTCCATTCTCTTGCAGTTATTCTTTCCCATCAGCAGAATTGACGACTAATTTTTTTATGCATTAAGAGCACAGAACCTAGGCATTCTTACTTGAATAGTTGTATAAAGGTCCAAAGCTATTTACAAGCGATTATCTAGATTATCATCTAAAGGTACTTATTGATCAGATCTGAATGACGTTTTCTGTGGCCAAAACTTGTTGATGGAAATATTTGTTGCCTAAAAGTTCTTGAGAGAAATTTTGTATCCACAGTGAACTTTTATTGATTGATCATGCCAACTAAGAAAAGAAAATTAAACCCAATGAAATAAATCAAGGAGTAAGAGCAGGTAATACCTGGATAGGTGCTTCTAGGGTTAGCATATGGTTGCAAGGCCTCTAAAGAGTTTATTGAACCCCATAGCTTTCTATATCGATGGATCTGGAATGTCAACATTGAAAAAATCATTAGATAACTGTAACCAGCAATGACTACCACCATAAAAGTCACACTCAAGGCTCAGCTACTTGTGCATGCACTAGAATTTCGTAAAGCAACAACTTGAAATTTTGGTCAACCATGAACAGTCATAGCAAAGGTATGCTAGAAATGCAAAAGAATTTACCTTTCCTGTTGGATAAAAATCATCCACCCGCAAATTGTATGGTATATATCCCCCTGTAGAATAATCTGCAAGGAGTAGGTGCACCAGCAAAGACAGCACACATATGGCAATTCCCACAAGTGCGCATAACTTGAACTTGCTCTTCAAAACCATCTTAGTCATGACAGGCGTTTCATAATCTAGACAGAAACAAATTGATGTGTTAAAGATTGTGGCATGTGTGTTTTAATGCTTAATACTATGAAATTGGAAAGAAAACAAGAAGCTAAAACTATGTAAAGCTAAGTGCATTCTTATAAAGGGTCATCTAGGTGTTTACACTATCATAATCGTTGGAATTTTCCCTTCAAAACAAGGCCGACAGCGGTCCATAACTTCAAACCATGAAGAAGGATACACTGAAATCATTAACATTATCATTTAAGCATTATCCATCAAAATGGGTCAGCTATGACTACGACTCTAAATTGAGAAGCCTCAAAGAAGTATTGGTCAAAATTAAAACTTCTATCAACTTAATGTAAATCATCAAAATCGGCTCCAAATCTCCTTCCATGCACAAGAGATGACCTTGAGGTAGAAATGGAATGCCAGTCGGTGCCCAAACAAACCTACCTTAATGTTACTTAAATTAATCCTATGCAACTCAAAAGCATCCCTCTAAAATTTCATAGACAAAGTTTTCACAACAAGGAATTAGTCAAATTCTCCAGTAAATAGACCGATCAACCAAACTGCAAACAGATCCAAGAGCCACAGCATCATAGATTCACAATGCATGACAACTTATTAAAGTTTTTAGAGTCCAAGTACATCATAATAGGGTTTATGGCTCAAACACTGTAGAAGAAAACTCCAATTAACGGCGACAGCGGAAGTAAAAGCTATTTAACATCGACACAAACCCGCAGCGAGCTTCAGCACGCTCAGATCTCTACAGAAACTGCTTGCTTTTCTCATCAATCAAAGTGTTTTAAAAAGGGGAGATTGGATCAACGGTCTTACCGCTCGCATGTGCTCAGATCTCCGCGCCTCCAAAAGATTGCGCGGGAGAAAAAGAACCCTAGAAATCGTCGACTTTCGAGCGCAGATTTGAGGGGGCAAAGCTTCGAGAGAGACGAAGAATCTAAAAATGGAAACTTTGATGCGCGCAGAGAGAGAAAGAGAGTCGCAATTACTGAGACCATAAAGAAAATTAATTATTTATTATTATTAATATCGTCGAAGTTGCAGAGATTCAGATGTGGGGGCAGCGTGTTTAGTGGCGAGAAAAATCGGACATTTGAGAGTTGAGAGCGCGGAAGGTGCTACTGCCACTAGCGCTACAACTTGGCTTTGTGATGATCATAATGGGGCGGGGCAGGACCGGCCTGTGGGCCCTCCCAGTTCCGGCCCAACAAGCCCTTTTTGCCTGTCAATGTTGCTTTCCAATTTTGTCTACAGTTCACAAATGGGCCCACATGTAGCTATTGTGGGGTTGTCGAGCCAAGTTCTACATATGCATCCCCCATACCAATATTTGATATATTAACTTCAGCAAAACAAATCTAATATTCAACTTAAAAAGGCTCAAGATTTTTCTTAACAAAACTTTAAAAAAAAAAAAAGGTGTACACAGGCTTATTTGAGCCCAAGAACAAACAACGAAAACATCGAGAAAGGCCTACTAATGGGCCTAGCCCAAATAGTTGACCCATACAAAATGCACTTGAGTTTAAAAAACAAAGAAAGCCCATTTATAATTAAAAATATTGAAACACAAACAAACAAACAAATAAAAAACTCTCCCAGTCCCAGCACACTTCTTCATCTAACAAAAAATGTGTATATATTTATCCAAAAAATTTCTTATGTATAATTATAAATTCTCAATGGTATGAAAACTTTCCCGTACGAGATTTTGTTATTACCACTAGCAAAGCAAAAACGATGAATCAAATCATCGGTCTATTAAATAAGTCGAGACAAAAAAAATAAATAAATAAACAAAAATAAACAAATCAACGCGTCTATTTGTCTTAATCATCCTTAGTTGTAATCAACTTCCACATTGCAAATCAAACAGCAAAAAAAAAAAAAAAAAAAAAAAAATCCCCTCATCAACACACCCCCCACTGTCTTGTTAACTGTAACTAGCACATTGCGAGCTCTAGGAAAGACAAATATGAACTCACATCATAATGATAGATGTGCATGGAGCTATCTGTAATGCTTCAAACATAAGTTTTGTCGAGGGAACACTGATGTCAATAATTTAATTTGATCAAGCAAAGCAGTTAGGACAAAGCCTGAGGCAAGTAATAGAGAACATTATCTTCTCATCTCAATCACTGATACAATAATTTAATTTCGAGGAGAGGTGCCGTGTATTTTTTTTTAACTTTCAATCAAGAGGATAACTGTCCACTACTCCTTAGAAAGTAAAAGGATCAAATTTGATGAGTTGACGTGAGAAAGTAGTTTATCTTCAGTTTTACCTATCTCTAGCTAGGTTTCGGGGTCATTAGGGCTGATGACTCACACTTCGGGAACACTGATGTCAGGAGAGTGATGGGTTGGTGCACTGGAGTTCAAAATCCCAAGGCTCCTGGGACAGTGGGGCGCCAATGATTGACTCTCTCCTTGGCATGTGAACTTTCTTTTTTCTTAGGGCTTGTTTTGGTTACGAGAAAACCCCCGTGAAATTACTGTATGGGCATGTCATGTTGGTAGTTTTTCAATCTCTTATTTGGTTCGTAGTCTGCGAAAAATTTTAATGATTATCTGAGCCTCACGTAAATTCTACGTGTCTTGTTTTTTTTTTATTTCAACTCGCGAGAGGAGGAAAAACCTGCGAAATCATTGTCGCTATAGTGATTTAACAAAAAATGTGTCTGATTTGACGTCCTATTAGGTTTCGTGATTTCAATGAAACCTCTAAACATGCCTTAAAAAAACTCTTGAGTTGTTGTATAAAATGATCCTTCACTCTGAGACTGTTATAGTTATGGCGAAAACAGATTAACTGACTAAATATGAATCAAATCTAACCTAGGTGAATCAAAACATGGGACATGTTTTCTTGAGAGGTGGAGATAAAGAAGGAAAAGATCACTTATTTGTGCAATGATAAGATACCACTAGTTATGATTCTTGGTTGTATATATATATATATACACATATTGGTCATATGTCTACACTAATTTAGGAGAAACAATAGAAAATATTGACTGAGAGAGAGAGAGAGATTGAGAAACACATGGTGCATGAGTCCCATGTGTTCTTACAATCATAGAGAGATTTTAGGATCTGGTTGATTTCATGAGGGGTTTCTTTCACATGGATCATATGTTTTCACATGAGTCATGTGTTGTCATTGATAACTCTAACACCCCCCCGGCAAGCGAAGCTTGTTCAAAATAACCGAGAGCTTGTTCTTCAGCATAAAAAATCTTAATGAGCTTAAAGACTTAGTAAGGCTGTCTGCTAGTTGGTGTTTAGTGCTCACAAAACGAACATTTAGGACTCCATTGGTGACATAGTCCCGCACAATTGAATGTCGATCTCAACATGTTTGGAGCGTGAGTGACAAATAAGATTGATCGAGAGATATATTGCACCGAGGTTGTCACAGAAAACTATTGATAGAGATTGTGGAACTTCAAACTCACGAAGTATTGATTGTAACCAAACAACCTCTGCTGCAGCATTGGCTATGCCCTATACTCTGCCTCAGTGCTAGATCGTGTCACAGTGCACTGCTTCTTTAAACTCCAAGAAATTAGATTTGTACCAAGAAAGACACAATAGCCACCGGTGAATTTTTGATCAACGATCGATCCTGCCCAATCTGCATCGGTGTAAGCAGTAAGTTATACAGAAGAATGACGAGAGAGAAAAATGTCATGTTGAATGGTAGATTTGAGGTAACGGAGGATCCGTTTTATAGCGCTCCAATGCTCATCGATTGGAGCTTGCATGAACTGAGGGACCTTGTTCACTGAGAAGGCAATATCAGGTCTGGTAAAGCTTAGGTATTGTAAAGCCCCAACAGTACTTCGATAGACAAAGGGGTCAGAGAGAGGCTTACCAACAACCTTAGAGAGCTTACAGGAAGTAGTCATAGGCGAGCTGACAGGCTGGACACCATCCATCTTGAGTCAGAGAAGCAAGTCACAGATGTATTTCTGTTGAGAGAGAAAGAGTTCTGAGGGTGTACGGTGACACTCCACGCCCAAGCAATAGTGCAGCGGGCCGAGGTCTTTTAATAAGAACTCCTGGTCTAGTTCTTGAATAAGACGAGTGACAGCCTGTGAGTCATTGCTTGTGATGATGATGTTGTCCACATATATAAGAACCAAAAGAAGATCTATCTCGACCCGTCGGAGGAAGAGAGACGTATCGGCCTTGGAGCCCACAAAGATCATTGTGACTAGATAACTATTAAGGCGAGAAAACCAGGTCCATAGAGCTTGTTTGACGCCATAAATACTGCGGTGAAGTTTGCATACATGATTAGGACAAGCGGGATTGATGAACCCCGAAGGTTGTTTCATGTAGACCGTATCAGTAAGAAAACCCTGCAAAAATTCAATATTCACATCCAACTGTCGAATAGACCAACCCTTGGAGACGGTCAGACTACACACGGTATGGACAGTGGTCAGTTTGATGATTGGGCTGAATGTCTCACCATAGTCTAATCTTGGATGTTGATGAAAACCCTTAGCCACCAGGCGGGCCTTAGATCTGTCAACAGAACTAACAGGTTTATGTTTTAACTTGAAAACCTATTTGCAGTTAATCAGATTCATGCAGGGTGGTATGGCACAAGAGACCAGGTTTTGTTCTTAAGCAAGGCATTCATCTCAGTATCCATTGCCTGGCGCCACTTGGGATCTTTAAAAGTTTACATGAAACATGTGGGTTCGACAGGAGTGGTGGCCAAGTCTGCCATGAGATAGGTAGACATGGGATACTGGGTGGCTAGCCAGACCTTTGGTGTTCTGGTATTATCTTGTGTTCTGGTGACCATATGGCGGGTCTTGGTAGGAGGAAAACTGGGAGAGCCTGAGAATGAGGATGATGAGAAGGACTCATCGGCGGGTGCTGGTGGAGGTGGTGGAGAAGAAGTATGTGATGGAAGTAATGGTGGAGGAGGAAAAGAGTCAATAATGGGGCCCGCATGAGAAGAGGTGACTGGAACAATGAAAGGTAACAGAGACGTGGAGATGGGGATCAATAGTGAAGGCGTGGGAGTAGGTGGAGAGAGAGGACAGAGGAGACTAGAAAGGAAAGGAAGATTCGTCGAACACAACATCTCGGGAGATGTAAATACGACCAAAGGGGCTTGATAACCTTTATACGAAGCCGAGTAACCTAAGAAAACACATTGACTGGACCGAAACTAAACTTATGAGTTTGGTATGGACGCAGATGAGGGTAGCAAGTACAACCAAAAATTCGTAAGGAAAGGTAGTCAGGTACTTTATGAAATAATTTCTGGTAGGGAGATAGATTATAGAGGACGGAGGTGGGCATTCTATTGATGAGAAATAAGGCGGTTTGAAAAGCATAAGGCCAGTAATAGAATGGAACATTTTGTTGGCCCAAAGGCCCATCACTCTAGTTTTGATGGTGATCAACTCATGTAGTTATGTTTACTAATAATCTTGTGTTTAATTAGTGACATATTTATGATCAAGATCTTAGTAGGTGCATGCTTCAACAAAGGATTTGAAGTCAAGTTTTGGAGCTAGCACGGTGTTTGGACCAAGTCAAGAAGATAAGAAGGCTTCAAGAGAAGACTTCAAGAAGATGAAGACTTGTGTCTAGGTATAAGATTTTATTTTTTTAGTTAAAATGTAAAGGATAGAGTAGTTGGTGGATTGCTCAAGTACATATACACACACACTCTTGATAGTTCTGTTTTTATAAAAGATTTTTACTTTGAAAAAATACTATTTTGGTTTTTGGTGTTTCTCATGTACATGTTTTAAACTAAAACCATATTTAGAGCTTAATGCCAAAAACATAGATATTTCATCTTAATTGTGTAGTGGATCATATCCATACACACTATGCTTTAATGAATTCAAAATATCTTATTTTTGTATCATGAAGAAGTTTGGAAAACAAGTTTTAGAAAAATACTAGTTTTCATTTAAGCCAATATTTCCAACTTACAAAAATAGTCCAAATCTTTTGCAACATGCCTTAATTTTGTGCAAGCATGTTTGTTTATCAAAGTATATTGGTAAAACTATTTTTGTATATTTTTCAGTATTTTTGGGATTTTAAGTGAGCCAAAAAGACAAAGTTTTAATCCCTAAATTTTCTGTTCCTGGCTTCAGCAAGTCGACTAGTCGACCGACCAAGTCGACTAGGGCTGAAGTCGGTCGACCGACTCGGTCGACCAACGTGCACAGACGTGCACGCCAGCTCTGCAGGATGGCCGGCCGACCGACCCGGTCGACCGTCCAGAGAGCTCAGCTCTCTGGAAAGGCCCCGGCCGACCGCGTGGTCGACCGGACAGAGAGATTGCCCTCTGTATCCTTGCTCGGTCGACCGACCGGTCGACCGATGGCTCAAACGGTCTAAAATATGACCGTTGGCCGGTCGGCCGGACGGTCGACCGACAGGCCTGACAAAACCCCAACGGTTAGTTTTTCTGAGCCTATAAATTTGGGGGTTTGGGCATTGTTTTCACCAAGATTTGGAGAGTGTTTTTGAGCCAATTTTTCCAATCCTTTTCAGAGGTTTTTCTCCACAAATTTGAGAGCAAATATTTCCTATCTAAAGGGAAGATTTTATCAAGAGTGTTTAAAGTGATTCTTTGAGTTTTCCTCCACCATTCTCTTCCTTGTTTTTCTCACACAAACACTTAAGCATCCATTGATTATTCATTCTATAGGAGTGTTGTAGTGAGAGTGCTTTTAGGTGATCAAAGTGTTGTGATCACCAAAGATCTTTTCTTTGTACTTTAAGGAGGCGGGCAAGTGTGCTCGCGGTGGTTTAGAGTTCGGTTGTGAACTCTTGGTTTGAGGTACGGCCTCGGCAAGCTTGTGGGGCTTGCGTGTGTACGGGACTAGGGAGTCCGAGGGATTGTAGGTGTTGCGGCACCAAGGAGAGATCCATTGGGATCGTGCATAGTGGAAATCCTTCGTGTGTCGAAGGCGGGGATGTAGAGCAAGTGTGCTCAAATCTCGAAACAAATCCCTTATGTTTGCGATTGCTCACTCTCTCTCTCTTTGTCTCTTGTTTATATCTTGCATGCTATTACTTGTCTTATCTTTACATGCTTGATATATTGTGTACTTAATTGTTATACTTGCTTGGGATTGTTTGCTAACACTTGTATTTAACCAAGAGAGCCAACGCGGCACCTCAACCCTTATCAAGGGGAATCTAGAGGAGTTTGTCCAGAGCCCTTCACGGGAAATTCGGCAACACTCTTGTGTTATACGTGGTGTTTAGTGTAAAAGATTAGTTTAGGTCATAATAGTTTATACTTCCGCATTATTTGGCATTAAGTGACCATTAGATTAGCCATCACCTATTCACCCCCCTCTAGCTGAACTTACAATTGGTATCAGAGCTTGGTACCCTGATTTGGGTCTTACAACCTAGAGTTAAAGATCCTCATTTTTAGGCTAATCACAATATTTTGTACACACACCATGGACTTCATGTCACCACCCACCTTGACATTCTTAACATCCAAATTTGGAAGGTTAAGATGTCTTTGTACCTCAAGGCCCTAGGCATTCATGTTTATCTTGCCACTACTAATAATGCATATTGTTTAGATGGTAAGAATTTTGAGGCTAATGCAAAAGCCCTTCATGCTTTAAAGTCCACCCTAGATGATGTTTATTTATCTAGAGTTTCTAACTTTGATTCGGCTTTTGTAATATGGAATAGGCGAAAAGGATCTATATTATGCCGGGAGCGATTCGGATGTTGGAAGCGACACCTCCAACAAGTGCTATATGGTCCAAGGGGATGACCCCCTTGAGGTAACTACCGAATCCGAGGTAGAAGATGATAACATGTCATATGAAGAACTCTCTACATTTTGTCAATTATTACTTAATAAATATGACATGATTAAAAAAGATAATAAAAATTTGAAAAAGAATTTTGATTGCATGCTTAATGAAAAAGATTCATTAGAAAACAAGATTGCATGCTTAGAAAAAGAAAAGGAAGATTTAAAAAATGAGAATGTTTCCTTATTTTCAAAATTGAATAATTTGTGTGAAGGAAACAATACTTTGAAAAATAAAATTGATTTGGTGGAAAAACAAAAAGAAGTTATTTTCCAAGAAAATAAGTCTTTAAAAAGAAAATTTTGTGAAAAAGAAAAAGATTTTGTTTCTAAAAAGAAAAAGAAAAATGATTCTTTATCTCATCATGCTTTACATGCCACCACTAATGAGATTAAAGATTTGAAAAATAAAATGGATTGTTTGAGTTCAACTTTGAACTCTTGTGCATTTAACCATACTAGATTGGAGTCAATGTTTTCAAAGAAACAAACTCCACACATTCATGCACAACATCATCATGTATATGCTTATGTTGCACGTCATGATCACACTCCTACACATAAGCATCTTAAGGTGTACACATGTACACATTGTGGCCGCAAAGGTCATTTAGCAAAATTTTGTTATAACAAGTTGCATCATTTCAATTTTGCTAATAATAAAAAATTTTGGGTTCCTTACAAGACTAACCCTAAAGGACCCAAGAAAATATGGGTACCAAAATTTCCACCTTTTGTATTTGATGTAGGTGAGGGCTCTCACACGACGTGAGAGGGATGGTGCCTTGATGGTGGGTGCATTTGAACTAAAAGGACACATATTTGGAGCACCGCTATCAAGGAATTTTGGTGGGACAACCACCATGTTTGGAGCTTTGGAGTTTGTAACGATCTCTAAACTCCTACTTTTTGTGTACATGCTAGTTCATCTATCCTATTCATAGCATGTCCATATTTTTGATGTGCTTCATGTGGTGATAACATGCTTAGATATAGTTTTTATCAAAACTTGTATTATACATGTACAAATAGTGAGCTACATTTGTTTTATATATGATTACACTTCATGCTCATTTGTACCCACTATATGCATATGTATAGACTAGTTTTGATGATTCTCATTTATACATGCTTTGCCAATTTTTATGCTTTACTTCATGTATATGTATTATTAATTCAAATCTAATAAATGTACATGTATACCCGTGAGTCTCTTACCTTCATGCAAATATATTTGATAGATTCTTTTATGTTTGGGATATGTATGTGTATTGTTAGTTTTGGATAAATCATACATATACCATGAAGATTATTGTTTTAATAAAAAATGATTTTTCATGTTTTGCTTTGTTAAAAATGTGACTTATGATCTTTTTGAGCTTAAATGAACATTTTCATAAAAATACTATTTACATGATTTTTGAACACTCACACTTTATTTTTTTGTCATGACTTAGTTTCATGGACATCTTTTAAGCTTTATAGACTATGAGTGTAAAATCTTGTGTATTTGGTATGTCTTATGAAAAACATATGATTTGATGTATTTGAAGGATTTTTAACTAGTTGTTCAAAAACTATTTTATACTAGTTATTTATTCTTCAATTAGTTTATAAGTTATACACATGATCCTATTTTTAATCCATTGGATAAATTCTTTTGTATTCTCAAGATTTGATGCTTCATGAATTGAATATTAGTTTAAATGTTAGTTTTTGTCAACACTAGGATTTATACTTGTACATATTATGGGGCCACAAATAAATCTATATATGTTGGGTTTGATTGCTTATTTGTGCCTATTTGGTGTGCTAGTATAGCCTAGCCTTGATGATCCTTACATTTTTAAACTTGTATTCCCATTTTGGATTTGTGTTATGATCATGTGCTTTTATTTCATGTATATGTTTATTTTGCCAAACTTTAAGATATACATGTATACCTCTTGAGTCATTTGCCTTTCATGCAAATCTATATATATGGACTCAATTGTGTTTAGGGATATGTATGTATACTTCTTGTGTTGTCAAAACATACATATACTTTGAAATATATTTTTTTTAAATAAAAATTTTTGTGGTGATTTTTATGTTTTCAAAATTTATGATAATTTGCACATTATCTTATTTAAAGGAATATTGAGCTTCATTGCCTTTTCATGTGATTTACACATATTTCATGAAAATATTTTTATTTTATTCCTTGTTTGAAGGAGTTTTTTAAACATCTTCATTTAACTAGTTCGAGTTCTTCATGTGGTAGATTATATGATGTATACACTTAAGCTTATTTTTCTATTAGTATCATTGGATATTTTCAATTGGTATCAATATGAACTTCTTTTGTATATACTCATATTTTGTTTTCCCATATATGTATGTATCAATTTCATTTGGTATACTTATTTTTCATACATATATATGAGTTATTTGTGCTTGAGTTAAAATTGTTTTACATGTTTAAAGCACAAAGTTGTTTATGATAAGAAAATAAATATTTGGAAAAAATTCTCAAGTTTTGTTTTATAAGAAAAATTCAAAATTTTTGATTTGTATTGCCTATATGCAAGGAGAGCTTAACATCTCTTCTACATATCGATTCATGTTGAGTGTATTGTATATTGAGGAGCTTGATAACTCTTCTTTATGTGGTACACGTGTGTAGGGGGAGCTTCACATCTCTTCTTATGCATTACATATTATACGTTATGTGAATTAGGGCTTGTCATCCCTCTTTCATGTAATGTATATGTGTAGGAAAGTTACTTAATCGTCTTCCTCTTCATGAATGTATATCGCATATAACCTTTCTTGATTGATTTGGTTTACCCCTTCTTTGGTTCTTTGTTTATGACAAAAAGGGGGAGAAAAATTTGATGATTTTGTTTTTACTTTAACCCCTTTGTTAATGATTGACAAAAGGGGGGAGAAGTATTTTAGATATAATATATGCATTTTTTTTGGTTAAAGGATTTATGCTTATGCATATATGTTTTGTTGTGCAAAGAGGAGAAAAAGATTTTGTGATTTTGTTTTATGCTTGATTAGCATGTTTACTCCTACATTTGCATACATGTTTATGAGCATACATTGCATATTTATTATTTGTTTGTTATGCATGAGTTAATGAGGAGCTTCTTTGAAGCTTTACTTTAATCCATGCATATATAACTTCATGAGTTTTGTCATCATCAAAAAGGGGGAGATTGTTGGCCCAAAGGCCCATCACTCTAGTTTTGATGATGATCAACTCATGTAGTTATGTTTACTAATGATCTTGTGTTTAATTAGTGACAGATTTATGATCAAGATCTTAGTAGGTGCATAGCTTCAACAAAGGATTTGAAGTCAAGTTTTGGAGCTAGCACGGTGTTTGGACCAAGTCAAGAGATGAGAAGGCTTCAAGAGAAGACTTCAAGAAGATGAAGACTTGTGTCTAGGTATAAGATTTTTATTTTTTTAGTTAAAATGTAAAGGATAGAGTAGTTGGTGGATTGCTCAAGTACATATACACACACACTCTTGATAGTTTTGTTTTTACAAAAGATTTTTACTTTGGAAAAATGCTATTTTGGTTTTTGGTGTTTCTCATGTACATGTTTTAAACCAAAACCATATTTAGAGCTTAATGCCAAAAACATAGATATTTCATCTTAATTGTGTAGTGGATCATATCCATACACACTATGCTTTAATGAATTCAAAATATCTTATTTTGTATCATGAAGAAGTTTGAAAAACAAGTTTTAAAAAAATACTAGTTTTCATTTAAGCCAATATTTTCAACTTACAAAAATAGTCCAAATCTTTTATAACATGCCTTGATTTTGTGCAAGCATGTTTGTTTATCAAAGTATATTGATAAAACTATTTTTGTATATTTTTCAGTATTTTATGGGATTTTAAGTGAGCCAAAAAGACAAAGTTTTAATCCCTAGATTTTCTGTTCCTGGCTTCAGCAAGTCGACTAGTCGACCGACCAAGTCGACTAGGGCTGAAGTCGGTCGACCGACGTGCACAGACGTGCACGCCAGCTCTGCAGGATGGCCGGCCGACCGACCCGGTCGACCGTCCGGAGAGCTCTGCTCTCTGGAAAGGCCCCGGCCGACCGCGCGGTCGACCGGACAGAAAGATTGCTCTCTGTATCCTGGCTCGGTCGACCGGCCGGTCGACCGATGGCTCAAACGGTCTGAAATATAACCGTTGGCCGGTCGGCCGGACGGTCGACCGACAGGCCTGACAGAACCCCAACGGCTAGTTTTTCTGAGCCTATAAATTTGAGGGTTTGGGCATTGTTTTCACCAAGATTTGGAGAGTGTTTTTGAGCCAGTTTTTCCAATCCTTTTCAGAGGTTTTTCTCCACAAATTTGAGAGCAAATATTTCCTATCTAAAGGGAAGATTTTATCAAGAGTGTTTAAAGTGATTCTTTGAGTTTTCCTCCACCATTCTCTTCCTTATTTTTCTCACACAAACACTTGAGCATCCATTGATTATTCATTCTATAGGAGTGTTGTAGTGAGAGTGCTTTTAGGTGATTAAAGTGTTGTGATCACCAAAGATCTTTTCTTTGTACTTTGAGGAGGCGGGCAAGTGTGCTCGCGGTGGTTTAGAGTTTGGTTGTGAACTCTTGGTTTGAGGTGCGGCCTCGGCAAGCTTGTGGGGCTTGCGTGTGTACGGGACTAGGGAGTCCGAGGGATTGTAGGTGTTGCGGCACCAAGGAGAGATCCATTGGGATCGTGCATAGTGGAAATCCTTCGTGTGTCGAAGGCGGGGATGTAGAGCAAGTGTGCTCGAACCTCGAAACAAATCCCTTGTGTTTGCGATTGCTCACTCTCTCTCTCTCTCTCTCTCTCTCTCTCTCTCTCTTTGTCTCTTGTTTATATCTTGCATGCTATTACTTGTCTTATCTTTACATGCTTGATATATTGTGTACTTAATTGTTATACTTGCTTGGGATTGTTTGCTAACACTTGTATTTAACTAAGAGAGCCAACGCGGCACCTCAACCCTTATCAAGGGGAATCTAGAGGAGTTTGTTCAGAGCCCTTCACGGGGAATTCGGCAACACTCTTGTGTTATACGTGGTGTTTAGTGTAAAAGATTAGTTTAGGTCATAATAGTTTATACTTCCACATTATTTGGCATTAAGTGACCATTAGATTAGCCATCACCTATTCACACCCCTCTAGGTGAACTTACACATTTGACCGGGCCAGAAGAGTGAGACCGGTCTCGACAAGATGGCGGTGATTTCTTTCACGGTGCCGTTTTGGGCACTAGTGTATGGATGGGATAAGCGATGAGTAATACCCTGAGAAAACTAGTAAAATTTAAATTTGATGAACTCGCTACTACCATCAATTTGAGGGCTTTAATGGAACGCCCAAGAAATTTTTTCGCATGAATTTTGAACTTAAGAAAAATGGAGAAAACATCACTTTTATTAATTAAAGGATAAAGCTAAACATACTTACTGTAGTGATTTACAAAGCTAATACAATAGCGATGACCACTTACAGCGGACACAGGAGACAGACCCCATAAATCAGAGTGAATAAACTCTAAAGGAGCAGTAGCAATCGTGGAAGATGACGAAAAAGGGAGACAGTGACTTTTTTCTTGCTGATAGGGGATGCTGAGAGGGGTACCAGCACGGTCAGTGAAGAAAGGAAGCTGATGCTGAGATAAAACATTGGAGACAACTCTGCAGGAGGGATGACCTAGGTGCTCATGCTAGATGGAAGAAGATGCATGCTTACCGAGAAGAGCCTGGGGAGAGACGATGAAGTTATGATTTCCCAGGAAGAAGACATACTAGCCATCCTCAATTTATTCCCACGTAGAGTTTTCTGAATGGAGAGATTCTTGACAAAACAAGAGTCATGGTGAAATTGAAGGACTTTATTATCAGTAGTAAATTGATTAACAGACAGAAGTTTTTTAGTGATATCAGAACATATAAAAGATTTTTCAAGTCAAAAGAAGAAACAAGAGAACACAATAAAAAAGCAACAGTAGATCGGATGACAAACCTGTCATGTTAGTCATGCGAACTTTGTCGGGTCCTTGATATTCTGAGTGAACCGCCAGATTCGTCATGTCAGCCGTTAGGTGATGAGTGACTTCGGAGTCAACATACCAGTTGGGATCAACTGGACTATTCTCATATGAGTGGAAAAGAGCAGTTGGGTTAGCTGAATCATCATAATGTGTGTAGTATTGGTTAGCAAAATGGCCAAACGATTGCAGATCTGGCATTAAGGTCGACCACTGGCGGACTGATGTGGTGGTGGGAAGGAACGTCCATGACCACGACTGCGCTCCCTGCCTCGGCCACAACCACGGAAAGAAGATGGAGCTATATTGTAGCTTGGAGTGCGGGAAGTAGTAAGAATCGTAGGAGAAGGGGAGATTAGGATTGTAGAGTCTGGTGAAGTGATAGCATGCTCACGATAAATTTCCTGGCTAATCATGAGACTGATGAGTTCTTCTGATAGGATAGGGTCGACTCGTGTGTTGACGGAGGTGACGAACAAGTCATATTCAGGAAACAAACCACTCAGTAAGGTAAAGACGAGGTCGGCATCAACAACTGAATTAGTCACTGCCGCTAGGTTATTCACGATGGACTTGACAGACTGGATGTACTTTGACATAGAAGATGTGCCCTTCTTGACGGTGTGCAGCTGGTATTTGAGTTTTTGCGCTCTAACTCTGGAGGGTGACGCAAAGATACGCTCTAGATAACACCACACATCACTAGATGTGGTGAGGCGGACGACATAAGAAAGAACAACTTTAGTGAGTGAGGAGATAAACTAGCATAAGAGTATCTGATCAAGTTTGATCCAAGGAGTGTATTCCGAATTGATAGTCGGCTGAGCATCCTTCTCGGTAGAAGGAAGGAAACAGACCGGACATGAAGAGGTTCTGTCGACGAGGCCTTCGAGATCGTGGAGTTTGAGAAGAGGAAGGAACTGGAAACACCACAGTAGATAGTTTTTCTTGTCGAGTTTGACATTTAAAAAGTGAGTGATGTTGGGATTGGGAGTAACCAAGGATGCAGGTGTTTGGATGGAGGCGAGGGGAGATGAAGAGGAAACTCGACATGGTACAAGAGTTGCTCTAATACCAAGATAAAAAAGAAGAAAAAGAATACTTATTTGTGCAATAATATGATACCACTAGTTATGGTTCTTGGTTGTATATATATACACATATTGGTCACATGTTTACACTGATTTAGGAGAAACAATAGGAAACAGTAACTGAGAGAGAGAATGAGA
Organism: Agave tequilana; assembly: GCA_038442645.1. NCBI lineage: Eukaryota > Viridiplantae > Streptophyta > Magnoliopsida > Asparagales > Asparagaceae > Agave > Agave tequilana. The sequence goes on from JAVJIF010031519.1 coordinate 155,158, forward strand.
AACGCATGGTGCATGAGTCTCATGAGTCCCATATATTTCTATAATCATGGAGAGATTTTAGGATTTGTTTGATTTCATGAGGGGTTTCTTTCACATGAATCACATGTTTCACATGAGTCACGTGTTGTCATTGATATCTCTAACAGTGGGTCCCGGTGAACAGTGGCATGGGTCAAAGATTGACTGCTGAACTCGGGGCCCGTTGATGTCAAATTTGCCAACGCTAAATACGGAGAGGCATGGCCCCCATGATTCTCTCGAAGCGACATAGAAAGGGCATGGCATGGCCCTGTGAAAAAGCTCGGGCCTAATCGAGTTCGGTCCAGTCCGATCAAATTGACCTGAGATCCGTACGTTAAGTTGCATGTGTTGTTCTCATCCTTGTTTCCCTTCTTTCAAAGGGTTGCTAAAGAAAGTTGCTGGAAAATGAAACTTTTTTGGCCCGTTGTCATTTTCTCCGACACAACTCAAACTTATTTGTTTGACCACCAAGAGAAAAGAAAAAAAATGATGCAAAAATGGCAAAATATTAACAAAACGTTACTTGCAGTTTTAGCCTATTTTGGGCTGCTTGGAAAACTGAGAAGTACGAGCCCACGAGAATGCTTTTCTTGGGAAAGCATCAGAAAACTGACACATGTCAGTTTTCTCTCAGTTAATGGCCTGGTCTCAATCTGAATCTGGGTCTGGCTTTTTAAGGTTGTTTGCTCGTCTCTGCTCCAAATCAACACCATTCCCTCTCCCTCCCTCTCCCGCTCTCGTTCTATAGCTGCAAGCTGCAAGTCAAACTGTCAAACTCGTGTGACTCCGACGTTCACACGTGTGACAAAGAGCAAGCACAAAAGATTAATGTGCGCATGACAGTCCATATAATTTCTATTCTTGTGCTTGGTATTTATTGTAGCATGGAGCAAAGGCTAGCTTTTTGCATGAACTATTGTGAATTACGGTACATGTTAATTCTTGAAGTGGAGAAACCACGGGCTGTCACATATATAATGATACGAACGACTGTGATGGAAAACACTAGAAAGAGAGAAATATATAGAATAGTTTGTTATTTCTGTAAATGCGCATATGGATCACCTAAAAGATCTGTTGATAACAAATGATAGTCAGATTATTTGAGACATATGTCACAGTAAACCAAGTATATATATGAAAGAAATGACTTGGTTCGTATGGTTTAGTTGGATTTTTACAAGAATCGATAGGTATGTATTACACATGTTGCAGGTTTTTTGCTGTCATTATGATTTTATTTTCTTATTTCTTCTCTTTTAATTCTGAAAAAATAATTGCAGGAAGAAATTGTTAAAACCAAAAAGAAAGCAAATTAAGGGTTTTGTTTCAGTTATTAATTTCCAGAAGTGAGATGTCTTGTGGGATTATATAGCTCTCCAAATAGTGATTTGCATGAAGGTGAGGGGGGCAAAAAAATATTGTTGTGAGAGTATGAGAACTCTGTGATAATATTAAGGAACTCGTGAGTATGGAGCTAGTTCATGCTATGTGCAAGAGAAGTACTTAATGCACGCCAACACAAACACGCGCGCGCGCGCGCGCACAGAGTATTACCAGTTGCATGCACACGTGTGATGGAGACTAGAGAGGTGAGGAGCCCATGTTGGAGAAGGGGAGCACGTGCAGAGCTAGATTGAGAGGGAAGAAGAGGGGGCTTTGCACGTGCCCTGCTTCTCCAACAGGGGCTGCTCACCATGGGAAAGGAAGAGACCAAGTGCTCCACAGACACAGCTGTTCTTTCTCTGTTTTCTGTTGAAGGAAGAAGGGGGGCATGACTTCTTTGTATAAGCAAGCAAGCACACGAGAGAGGTGTAGAGAGAGAAAAATGGTGAGATGAGTGGTAGAGAAGGAAAATGAATGAAGAGGAAGAATAAATGGATCGATGGAGTCTTGGAGTGGGTTTGCTTACAGGAACAGGCATCAAGTAATCGAGTGTATGCGTGTGTGTGTGTGTGTGTGTGAGAGAGAGAGAGAGAGAGAGAGAGAGAGAGAGAGAGTCATGGGGTCAGTTCCTCACTTTTTTCTAGCCTCCCATTTTAATACGACTCATGTCTCTGCCCCATTTCCACACCTTTGTCGGCCTCCATCATAAATAAACTTGTTCCCTTCACTAAGCAAATTATAAAACAAAATCTTCGTAGCAATAATGATAATAATGATAAGGATGTTGTAAATAATAATATCTATGAATGTCCCTACACCTCCCATTATTACTTCCACCATGAGCCTTCACCATTATTCTCACTGTCTCTGACCATGTAATCTTCATTATTACTCCAACTTGTTCATGATTAAGAGGATATTCTCTCATCTCTCTCTCTCATGTATTTTGTAACTTATGTCCTCTCATCTCCCTCTTATGTATTCCTATAAATTGGTGTGTAGATGATTTGAATAAAATGTAAGGAAGAAAGATTTCTCTCTACTTTTATATTGTGTGCAAACTTATTAGTTTATTATTTGTCTCATTCCTCCAAATTTCACAATACATTATAGCACGAACGCTCTAAGCAATGGAGGATCATTGGTCCCGGGGTATTATACCGAATGAAATCTCTCTCGCTTGGTATCATGCATGAGGCACAAATAGGTTTCTAAAGGGAGTAACTATATGTCTTACAACCGATTCTATAATTCTCATCTTTATTTTTGTTTCATTTTATTTATTTGAGATTTATTCAAGTTTTATTTCTAACATTTTTTAGAAACTTATTATTGGTTTCTTCATTTTTTTTTTTTTGTTTTTGTATGAACAAGTCAATCACCTTCTTATTTGTCAAAAGAGAGACATTTAAAATCGACTAGATAAGTTCCCAAGTGGCCATCTCTACAAGTGTAGAGAACCTTTTTGTCTTCTTATGCAAAAATCAAGATAAATAGTGCTTACATTTTTCTTCATTAATACTTTTTATTGATACTCATCAAATAAAATCATATTTTGTTTTGATAAGAGGTTTTCAAATTTACTTCTGCTCATATTGAGCATATGCAAGATCAATTCTTCTAATCAACAGTTTTAAGAAGGCATTTTAGGTTCAATTTTTTCTATATATTGATCACAAGTAATGCAATGATTTCTCTACAACAAGTTAAGTCTAAAATCTCATTATTTTTATTTAAAAGAATAGCATAAGTACTGATTTTAAATTTATTCTGTCTATCTTTTGGAGATATTAGTTAGTCTTTAAAATGCTTATTTTGAGTTTATTTTGCCTATCTTTTGGAGATATTAGTTGGTCTTTAAAATAAGTTTCATTATCTTCGATTTGATATGCTCAATATGCTTAATCATTCTTTGATTTTATCTCTATCTATTATCTAATATGCTCTTTGAAGATAAATTAAGAATAATTATTATTTTGATTAGGTTTTCATATCTATTACATAAATTTGGAATATCAAAAATTAGTCTTTGATAGATAAGAAGCTTTATGATTGTATTTGTTGGAATTTAATTTACTTTGATTGGTACATCTATCTTTTTAGATAAGCATGTTGTCATGGTTTAATGAAACCAGAAGTTTTATAAAATAGAATCTGACGTTATATGACGTTGAGATACATCCCGAGATTTTGAACCTTGAAAAGAAAATTAAAGAAGAAATAAAGCATTCAAGCAGGATCATGCTAAGCCTCTAATATTCTCTCGTCATCATATTAATAAAGGATTGAAAACTGAATATCTCATGGTAAAAGATTTTTGACTCTTTGAAAAGATATGACCACTAGAAAACTGTTATTTTACCAAAAGCTCGGTATGAATGGATGCACCTGAAGTTGTAGGATTTAAACAGTTAGTGAATAAACTCCGCATTGTTCAAAATTATTTATAAATTAAAATTATGCAAAGAAAAAGTAACCAAAGAAGACATGTTAAAAAAAAAATTAACCTACTTTTTATGCCTCAAATTTGTTCCTGCAGCAGCAATTAAGAGCAAAATTTTAATAAATATTATGAATTAATTTAATGTCTCTTGATTACCGAACAAAATAATGAGTTTTTGATGAAAACCACAATTTACGTTCAAATGGATTTACACCATTCTCTGAAGTGAATGAGTTGTATTTGTGGCGCCCCGATCTGGCGGGTAAGGGGACGTCACTGCGACGTACATACGCAGGGTGATGGTACCATCACGTATGTACGCTAAGCATCAATACAACACAATATAGGGATCAAAGTGCAAAAATTACATGGTATTATACATTCCAATACAAAATAGTACAAGTACTTAGTCATCACAGATTGTGACATAATATTACATATATATTACATCACCAGATAGTACAAAAGTAGACCGTACAATGTACAAAAGATAGAACTCATGAGCTGAAAGAGGGAATCTCGCGAGCAGGGAAGAGGGGATGGAACTACGGCTGATCCGCCTGCTCCTCGAAGTAGGCCTGATCCTCAGCTGAAGGGTCCACCTCGGTCCAACTTGCTAAATCTGAACATATAAATCCAGGGTTGTTAGTGGGCAACCCAGCGAGTGCAAGAAGAAACCAAGTGGCAAGTATAAATAAAAGTAAGTGCATCAGATCAAGTATAATGTACCCAAATCAATAAGTATAAAATAACCGCAATAAATAGTGAAATATGAAAATGACATTAGAATTTATGTGACATGAAATAAAGCAAGTGTAGCAGGTCAAATGTCATGTAATCAAATTAGCAAGCATGGAGTAACTACAATAAATAGCAAGTTTGAATACGACAATAAAATTTATGTAGCGTGAAGTCAATTATCAAGTTATTATTAAGACTTGTTCAATTTGTATGTTTCAGTATATAACCGGTGCCATATACTTTCGCGTACAAGCCGAGCGAGGTTAGTTACTGGAAATTGATGGGGAACGACGAACCATGTTTAGAATGGGTCCCGTGCATGCCCGGGAAAACGGTCCAGGAGTATCCGGTACTGAGCCGGAACGTACCGCTAGGCAACGGGACTTACTATATGCCCGAAGGTCTTAGTATACGCCCGAACAGGAATAGAGTGTCATCGTTCCCAGAGGATATACCTAGGGGATTATAGCACACCCGGCAGGCAGGCAAGGGGGCAGGGGTGCCAATACACCCCTCGAAAACGCCTGGTGACCTCCAGGTCGAATCCAACAGGAATAGTTGTACAACATATGTATGGCCACCATAAATACAAAAGCTATATCGATACCCATCAATTTCTCCCATCCCGGTGTAAGTTGTTTAAATATAACCGAGTTTCAAATAATAATGTCCACAGGGTATTCATAAAAGTCCAATATCTATGGTTATCCTATTACAGGGGTCAACAGGAGTATATATCAGGGGTAATGTCAGGAGCCCCCCTATTTCAGGGGTTCAAGTATACAGGAGTTCAAGAGTACAAGAGTTCAGGAGTACCAAATGTCTGGTAATAATATAATAATCATGCAGTGATAGTCATGAATATGTCATATAGTACAGGTATCAGGGGTGGTAGTGTCCGGTCAAGGGTCACGATGTCAAGTCAATATACTTATACCACACGAGAGCATGTCATATACCGGGTGTCAGGATCAGGGGTCAAGTATGACATATATCAAGTACCGGTGTCTAAATATCAAGTGTCATGGGACAGGTTTCAAATATCAAGTGCCGGTGCAAATACCGAGTACCAGTGTAAATACCGAGTGCCGGAATCATAAATCACATATCAAGGGTAACATGCCAAGTGTCAGTGTAAATACTGAGTGCCGGTGTAAATACTGTGTACAACAACATATATTAACTGGCATAACATGGTATCATGTACTAAAACTACGGTAGCAGGTGCTAGGCATGCTAAAATATCCACATATCAATTTCATGTTATAAATACAAGAGCGTTTATTTTTAAGTGTATTAAAAAAAAGCACTCGCCTGAAACCGGGGCGAAATACCGGTTAAAAATCCGAGAAATCGGCGATCCGTACGAGCAATCCACTAGCCCATAGTTATATATTAAAATATATAAATATATATATATATTGGAGAGGGAGTGAGAGAGGAGAGAGAGAAAGAGGAGAGAGAGAAAGTTATAAGAAGGAGAGAGAAAGAGAGAGAAAATTGGGTATATTTAGAAAGAAATAGGAATGAAAAATGGGAGGGGTATGGTTTTAAATATAGGGTAGTAATTTGAGAATGAGATGGGGGGTATTTAAGGAATGTAGGAAAAGTGAGTTTTATTTAGGGAAAAGAAATGAAAAGAAAGAAAGAAAGAATGGAAAGAAGAAAGAAAGAAAGAAAGGAAAAAAGAAAAAGGAGGGGAGGGGCGGCCGGCGGCCCTGGGGTGGCGGCGCGCCGCCGGAGGTGGTGGGGGCGGCGCGCGAGCCCTAGGGGAGGGAGGATGGAGTGATGGTGGAGTTGTTTGGGTTATTGTTGGTAGAGGTAGTGATGGTGGTTAGTGGTGGTGGTGGTTATGATGGCGGTGGTGATGATTGGTGGTGTTGGGGAGTTAGAGGAGGAGGAGGAGATGATGATGAGGTGGTTGGAGTGGTGGAATTGGTGGAGGTGGTGGTAAATTTTTGAGGAGGAAGGGAGGTGATGGAGGTGAGTTTTGTTGAAATTGGTGGTGGTTGATGGAGGTTGAAGAAGGTGGTGGAGTGGAGAGGGGTTGTGGGGGAGTGGGTGGCCGGCCTAGGGCGGCCGGCGGTGGTGGTGGTGGTGGTGGAGGTGACGGTGGACTTGGAGGAGGTGGGTTTAGTTTAGTTGAATGGAGTTTAGATTTTGAATTGGAAGAATGAGAAGGAGAAGGAAAGGGGAAGTGTTTTTAATAGAGAGGGGGAGAGGATTTGTGATGATAAAGGGGGATGGAGGGGGAGGATAGGCTGCAGCAACAGTCCATCATGCCTCTGCTGCAGCTGCTGCGGCTGTGGAGCAGGGAACCAGGGTAGGGGGAAGTCAAAGGGGGGAGAAAGAAAAGAAAGAAAAAGAAAGAAAATTAAAGAAAAAGGGAAAAAAATAAGGAAAAAGAAAGAAAATTAGTTTAAAAATTTTTATTATTAGATAAATTATTTATTATAATTTTTGGAAGTACAAAATAGAGGAATAGAGAAGGAAAAAGTACGAAAAGATAAGACCGGTAATTAATATTATTATTTTAATAAGGCGAAAATTCGACCGTTTTAGAAACATTCTGAAAAATTTTCAAAAATAGAAAATATTATTTTAAGATACTCAATGAAATCAGATTCAAGAAATCTGATGTAGTTTTTAAATTAAAAATTCTAGAATCTTCCGGCGACACCGGCCGACGCCCGAATCGGTGAAATTTTGATAAATTTAGAAAAATCTCAAAAAAATATTTTTAAATAGAAAATAAAATTCTAAGAAGTAACATGAAAGCCGTTTTTGAAAATTTAATCCCATTTGAAAACTAAAAATTCAGGAATCAGTCAGCGATGCCGACCGACACCGGTTTTAAAAATTTTGAAAAATTCTAAAAAATCATGATAAATCTAAAATATTAGAAAACAGTGTCTGAAACTAAAATCGGTCAAATCGAACTACCAGAAAGGTCAAATCGGGCTACTGGCTGCTACCGGGTTCCCAGTCCGGGTCAGGGCTTACTCTAAATCTGAGAATCCAGATCCGATACACAATAATATAAGCAATCACAACCTAAAAGCAAATACTGAAAGAAAATTGAACAATATGATCGAAAAAATTCGGGACACGCATCTGGGTACGTATCCCGGGAACGGGGTGCTAAATCTACCCACCTAACAAAAAATTTCGTCCTCAAAATTTCTATAAGGAAAGAGATGAACATGGAAATAAAGAATTGATAAGACAAGAGATGGAGTACATGAGAAAATTTACCACTCAAGGCTCGAATAGATAAGGGTAACGGTCACGAATGATGTCTTTCCGCTCCCAAGTTGCTTCTCCCAGACTATGCCTGTTCTATGAAACTAGCACCAACGGGATGGTCCGATTCTTCTGGGTCTTGACACTTCTATCCATAATAGCCATTGGTTGCTCTGTATATGACAAATCCGGCTTCAACTCCAACTCTGAATAATCCAATACATGGCTTTCATCCCTGATGTGTCTTCTCAGCTGTGACACATGGAACACATTGTGCACTCCTTCCAGTGATGGCGGTAGTGCCAATCTGTAGGCCACTTCTCCTACTCGCTCCAATATCTCAAATAGGCCTATATACCTTGGACTCAGCTTCCCACGTGCACCAAATCTGATCACTCCCTTAGTCGGAGATATCTTCAGAAACACATGTTCTCCCACCTGGAACTCCAACGGTCTTCTATTGGAATCAGCCCAACTCTTCTGTCTGTCCTGTGCCGAACAAAGGTGCTCTTGGATGTGAAAAGTCACCTAGAGGGGGGGTGAATAGGTGACAATGCTAATCTATGAACTAAATGCGGAATTTAAAAACTTAATGCAAATTACACTCAAGTGCTATCAACAAGTGATGCACACAACCAAGCCAAGCAATATGAATGCACAATATGAATAGTTGCAAGACACAAAGTAAAGAGAGAGATAGAGAGAGTCAATGGATCAAGCGCAAACAAAGAGATATGTTTCGAGGTTCGAGCACCCAGCTCTACATCCCCGCCTTCGACACACGAAGGATTTCTAATCCACTAGCTAGTCCACAAAGAACTCTCACAAGGAGTACCCAACTCCTCTCTTTACAAATACAACCTCCTCCTTGAGGCACCACTCCAAGCCAACAATCACAACCTCCTCCTTGAGGCAAACTCAAAAACTCCCAATCACAAACCAATACAAGGATCACCTCACAACTTGAGGGATACAACCCAAAGCACAAAGCAAGTAAAGATTGTGTTACAACTTGGTGGTCTAAAGCAACAACCACAAACTTATATCTTCTTTTCCCACACAAATATCCTATAGATATAGATAGTAGATTTTAGCTCAAGTGTGGAGAAAACCAAGGGATATGAAACCAGCAACTCAAAGAAAAACCTTTGGAAAACAAATGAAATCAAGATATAGAAGTTCAAACAAAAGCTTTTCCCAAAATCCCTTTTCTTTGGTTTTTCAAACCCTAATCAAAAACACAAGAGATTGTTCACTTTGAATCCAAAAACCTATTTTTCTTGCAGCAAAAACACCAGAGAGATAGAAAATTTTAGCCCAAAAATTCTTAGAGAAAAACTCTCTCAAATGGGGTATTTATAGGCAATGTAGAAAACTAGCCGTTTACAGAATATTTGCCAGAAATAGCCTTCCGGTCGACCGGCCCGGTCGACCGCCCAACGGTCAAATTCTGGACCGTTGTGGCTACCGGTCGACCGCCTCGGTCGACCGAGAATACCTGAGAGCAAACAGCTCTCTGTCGGTCGACCGCTTCGGTCGACCGGATGCAGTGTCAGCCTGCGTGCACGTATTCGTGCACGTCGGTCGACCGGAACGGTCGACTGGCTTCTTTGGCGGTCGACCGTACCAGTCGACCGGCCAAGCCTGGCAGACAAAAACAGGTCTGAAATCTGGAAAAAAATATTATAATAAATCCCACAAAATTTCTAAAATTCCACAAAAATAGTTTTATCATTTTGCATTGATATATAAACATGTGGTAAAAAGTTTAGCTCAAATATCAATCAATAAAGACTATTTTTGTGTTATAGAAATTTTGCCAAAAACCAAAAACTGTATTTTCTAAAACTTGGATCTTTGAGTAGAAAATACATTTTGTCTAAAACTCATCCAAATACAAAAACATGATATTTAAGCATTTTGAAACATGATGCATATGGATAGAAATCCAATATACATGAAACATATACATATCATAGTTTTTGTCATTAATTCCAAAAATAAGTTTTGTTAAAACACAAAACCTAAAACTCATGTATATCAAAGTAAGTTTGTCTTTGAAGCATGCATGTATATAGAACAAATCTAATATACATTAAACCATGTAAACTTGTTTTGATATAGAATCTATTCATGAAAACCAAGATCGGTTAAACCTAAAATCGAAAATCAATGTTCAAGACATGAAACGTGTGTGTTGTGAACTTGAGCTTATCATACTATTCTAATCTTTACAATTAAGATCTAAACCCAAACTAAAACTATGGATACCTAAGTCTTCTTGTAGAGCGCAATCTCCAAGCTAGAGCGCAATCTCCAAGACGGCTCGATCCAAAAACTCTTGATTCACCGAGCAAGTGCAATGTATGATCTTTGACGCTCGGGCTCTTGAATCAACATGTGAAAGATGTGTGGAAGCTTTCACCAACTAATAATCTTGATTAATGATCTGAAACTTAAACATCACAAGATAATTAGTACACATAACTACATGAGTTAATCATCATCAAAACTAGAGTGGAAGACCTTTGGGCCAACAATCTCCCCCTTTTTGATGATGACAAAACTCATGGAGTTATATATGCATGGATTAAAGTAAAGCTTCAAAGAAGCTCCCCCTTAACTCATGCATAATAATAAAACATATAAGATATGCAATGAATGTTCTTAACAACATGTTTATATGTGTTTAAAACAATATCAAAACATGCTCTTGATACCAATAAAAATGAAACATAAAACATGCATAGACATGCATATAAACAAGGCTTCTTTTCATCAAATGTAAACTATATGCAAACACAAATATGCATATAAAACTCAAATTCTTCTCCCCCTTTTTGTCAATCATCAAAAAGGGTTAAAAATAAAAGCAGAAACAATAAATTTTTCTCCCCCTTTTTGTTCAAAGCAAAGAACTAATAAAGGGTTAAATCAAATATGATACCAAAAAAAATGTGGCAATGGAGTGTATATTGATACCAATTGAAAAACAACAAATCAATTGAAATAAAAACGAGAACATATACCAATTGAAAACACAAATAAAATGAAAATCTTGATACCAATTAGTAAGTAAATAAATAACCTACCAATTGTAAACAAACAAACTAGATACCAATTTTGGAATTAAACAATACTAATTTTGAATTTCCTTAAAAACAAATCTTGATACCAAATGAAACAATTATTCTTTGCCAAATGAAATCTTTATTTTCTATCATAAAGCAAGGGAGTGGAATACCAAACAAAATATCAAATGAGAGATAAGATGCCAATTAAAAAATAAAATACTAGTTTTCTCCCCCTTTATGAAATACCAAATGAAAATATGCATATGCTTGAAATAAGATACCAATTGAAAATTAAATCAATTGAAAATTTGCTTTAACATTGTTTCAATTTGAAAAGATCAAGCTAAGCATAAACAAAATCATCTATATATGTATGTAAAAGATAGATATCAATTGAAATTTGATACTATGTGAAGTGCAAGCATACATATATAAAATACAAACATATATGAGTATACAAAAAAAATGTCACATTGATACCAATTGAAAGAGTTCAATGATACCAATTGAAACAACAATAAATACAAGTGTATATCTCATATAACCTACCACCCAATCATGTGCAAGTTTAAAAATGATTTTCATTATAAAGCATACATGAACATGATCTCCCATCCAACCACCCTTTGATGGTAGGGGTTTTCAAAAATAGGTTTGAAAATGTAGTATGTTTGAAAATCTCTACCAAGGAAGAATATCATAACTAGTTATATGAATCAACTAGTATGAGATCCAAAAAAATTTTCATGAAGACACATGTAAACCACATGGCACTAAAACACTCAAAATCCATATAGCATAACTTGTACTCATGAAAACTAAGTCATGAGAAAACATAGATAGAGTGAGTGTACAAGTGTTGTGAGAAACATATCAACATGAAAATGGACAATCAAGCTCAATATTAAAAACATGAAATTCATCCAAACGATTTAAACTTCAAGGCATATGTATGTCATGTACAAACTAAAGTATACATACATATCCTAAACATGAAGAGTCCACAAAAGTATATGCATGAAGGCACGTGGCTCAAGGATGTATATGTATAAACAATAATTTGGACAAGATAGACATATACATGAAGTCAACCACAAGATCATAGAAACACATTAAAAATGAGGAATACAAGTCAAATGCATGAATCATCAAAACTAGACTATACTAGTACATCAAATGACTACAAATGAGCGTTCAAGCACAAATATATAAAGGTCTATTTGTAGCTCACTAGTTGTACAAGTATAAATCCTAGTCTTAATGAAAACTAACATTCAAGCAAGTAATCAAATCATGAGGCATAAAACGGGTCAAAAATCAATATGAACATATTAATCAAAAATATGAAGTATTAATGACCTTTTAAAACTAAGATGGATGTATGATGCAACGATCTCTCAAAACAAGACTAAGAGCCGTATACCCCGTGAAGGGTTCTGAACTCCTTCCTCCTGATTCCCCTTGAAAGGGTTAGAGGTGCGCAATGCAACCTTGTTATATGAGAATTGATCGAACAAAGAATGAATAAAGTGCAATGATGAAATGCACACAAGATACATCACAAACATCCATATAATCATCTAAACAAAAATCATGGAATCATGAACATCATATGATCATTATGCATATGCATGCGCATTAGATCTAGGGCATACATGTTAGCTTAAACAAGAAGTGAACACTAAATATAGATCCATATGAAACATGGGTGCTCAAGTAACTAAACATGTATATCTCAAGTCTAATGAACAAGGCATAATCATAATGAACATCAAAACACAACATGCTATAAATGAATGATCTAAAAAGAATGTAAATAATAAATGGGAGTTAGAGAATGATACCAAAACCAATGAAGGTGCATCTCTAGTTCTCCAAAACATGGTGGTCATCTCCACCTAATCTCCTTGAGAGTGAAGCATCCAAATAGTTCTCATTCAAGCTCGGAACGCATCCACCTCAAGGTACCTCCACTCTCACGTGATGCGAGAGCTCCCACCTACATCAAAAGCCAAAGAGGTGGTTTTTGGTACCCATTTTCTAGTGGGTCCACGGGGGTTAGTTTCTTTTCTCACCCAAACAAAATTAGTTGCTAAATTTTCATGATAAATGCGATCATAACAAAATCTAGCAAGGTGGCCTTTTCGACCAATGTGTACATGTGTACACGTGAGCATACATATGATGATGGTGATCATGAGAAGCATGTGTATGCCTAGATGGGTGTGCATGCAAGGTTGGAACTTGTTTCTTGCGAATCAAGGTTTCCAAACGTGTGTGATTCATGGCACAATGGCTCAAGGTGGAGCCCAAACAATCAACACTTTTCTTCAAATTATTTATATCATTTTCTATGCTAGAAGACAAAGTGGAACATGCTATAGGAGTGCAAGAAGTAGAAGCTACATTAGCATGACAAACATGCAAATCAATATCATTTTGCAAAGATTCATTTTTAGACAAAACCAAATTCAATTCTTTAGTAATAGAATCAATTTTATTTTTCAAAGTAAGGTTTTCTTTGAAAACACAATCCAATCTTGAGGATAAAATCTCATTGTGCTCCAAAATATCATCACAATCATTTTTGCCTTTTAAAACTTCAATTTCTTTTAAAGCAATGTCTAGTTGAGATCTTAGTGAGTCACATTCACTAGTAATCTCTTCCTTCTCTTGCAAAACGGTTTCAAAAGTAGAGCATAAATCCTTCATTTCCTTTGTAAATCAAAATGTTTTTCTTTCAAAGAGTTATGTTTTTTCAAGTATTTTTCAAGCTTAGAAGCAAGTTCAACATTTAAATTTTGAACCTCAAAACATCCATGGCAATAAGAGCTAGAGCTATCATGTATTTGAGAGTCCGATTGTACCTCATGGGAGTCATTCCCATATGCCATGAAACAAGGCTCTTCGGATACATCTCTCCTTGATCTCCTCATATTGTTGATGAACCTTGGAAGCTCCGGAGATGTCAAGACGCTCCAAACTGCAAAAGCCGAGTTAAAACTATCAAAAACAAGTAAGAGATTATTATCAAAAGATGCTCTAAGTGTTTGAAGTGCAAGTGCATTGGCCTTCTTATGCTTACTAGTATTTGGGAGGGCTTCTATGGTGATGGCTTGATAAACTAGATGACCTAGTGTTTTTAAATATCTAGTCATGTTAACTTTCCAAGAGTCAAGTCTAGTATGGTCAAACATAGGAGGGCTAGCCATGAGAGCAAACTAGTATGAGTGCAAATGAGATGCAAATGAAGATTTAGCAAACCAAGATCACACTCCTAGGTGGTTAAACCTAAATATCAGGAGCGCTAGCTCTGATACCAATTGAAAAGTCACCTAGAGGGGGGGTGAATAGGTGACAATGCTAATCTATGAACTAAATGCGGAATTTAAAAACTTAATACAAATTACACTCAAGTGCTATCAACAAGTGATGCACACAACCAAGCCAAGCAATATGAATGCACAATATGAATAGTTGCAAGACACAAAGTAAAGAGAGAGATAGAGAGAGAGTCAATGGATCAAGCGCAAACAAAGAGATATGTTTCGAGGTTCGAGCACCCAGCTCTACATCCCCGCCTTCGACACACGAAGGATTTCTAATCCACTAGCTAGTCCACAAAGAACTCTCACAAGGAGTACCCAACTCCTCTCTTTACAAATACAACCTCCTCCTTGAGGCACCACTCCAAGCCAACAATCACAACCTCCTCCTTGAGGCAAACTCAAAAACTCCCAATCACAAACCAATACAAGGATCACCTCACAACTTGAGGGATACAACCTAAAGCACAAAGCAAGTAAAGATTGGGTTACAACTTGGTGGTCTAAAGCAACAACCACAAACTTATATCTTCTTTTCCCACACAAATATCCTATAGATATAGATAGTAGATTTTAGCTCAAGTGTGGAGAAAACCAAGGGATATGAAACCAGCAACTCAAAGAAAAACCTTTGGGAAACAAATGAAATCAAGATATAGAAGTTCAAACAAAAGCTTTTCCCAAAATCCCTTTTCTTTGGTTTTTCAAACCCTAATCAAAAACACAAGAGATTGTTCACTTTGAATCCAAAAACCTATTTTTCTTGCAGCAAAAACACCAGAGAGATAGAAAATTTTAGCCCAAAAATTCTTAGAGAAAAACTCTCTCAAATGGGGGTATTTATAGGCAATGTAGAAAACTAGCCGTTTACAGAATATTTGCCAGAAATAGCCTTCCGGTCGACCGGCCCGGTCGACCGCCCAACGGTCAAATTCTGGACCGTTGTGGCTACCGGTCGACCGCCTCGGTCGACCGAGAATACCTGAGAGCAAACAGCTCTCTGTCGGTCGACCGCTTCGGTCGACCGGATGCAGTGTCAGCCTGCGTGCACGTATTCGTGCACGTCGGTCGATCGGAACGGTCGACTGGCTTCTTTAGCGGTCGACCGTACCAGTCGACCGGCCAAGCCTGGCAGACAAAAACAGGTCTGAAATCTGGAAAAAAATATTATAATAAATCCCACAAAATTTCTAAAATTCCACAAAAATAGTTTTATCATTTTGCATTGATATATAAATATGTGGTAAAAAGTTTAGCTCAAATATCAATCAATAAGGACTATTTTTGTGTTATAGAAATTTTGCCAAAAACCAAAAACTGTATTTTCTAAAACTTGGATCTTTGAGTAGAAAATACATTTTGTCTAAAACTCATCCAAATACAAAAATGATATTTAAGCATTTTGAAACATGATGCATATGGATAGAAATCCAATATACATGAAACATATACATATCATAGTTTTTGTCATTAATTCCAAAAATAAGTTTTGTTAAAACACAAAACCTAAAACTCATGTATATCAAAGTAAGTTTGTCTTTGAAGCATGCATGTATATAGAACAAATCTAATATACATTAAACCATGTAAACTTGTTTTGATATAGAATCTATTCATGAAAACCAAGATCGGTTAAACCTAAAACCGAAAATCAATGTTCAAGACATGAAACGTGTGTGTTGTGAACTTGAGCTTATCATACTATTCTAATCTTTACAATTAAGATCTAAACCCAAACTAAAACTATGGATACCTAAGTCTTCTTGTAGAGCGCAATCTCCAAGCTAGAGCGCAATCTCCAAGACGGCTCGATCCAAAAACTCTTGATTCACCGAGCAAGTGCAATGTATGATCTTTGACGCTCGGGCTCTTGAATCAACATGTGAAAGATGTGTGGAAGCTTTCACCAACTAATATCTTGATTAATGATCTGAAACTTAAACATCACAAGATAATTAGTACACATAACTACATGAGTTAATCATCATCAAAACTAGAGTGGAAGACCTTTGGGCCAACAGGATGGTCCTGATCTTGTCCACTGCCTGTACTATCACATCCGGCCCCAAATACCTTCTCTCACCAACTTCATCCCAGCACAATGGTGATCTGCATCTCCTGCCGTATAGGGCTTCAAACGGAGCCATCTTGATGCTCGCCTGATAACTGTTATTGTAGGAAAACTCTGCCAAATGTAGATGGTCTTCCCACGATTCCTTGAAGTCTATCACACAAGCCCTCAACATGTCTTCTAGGATCTGAATGGTCCGTTCGGACTGCTCGTCTGTCTCTGGATGATAAGATGTGCTAAACTTCAGACAGGTCCCCAGACTCTATTGAAGGCTCTCCCAGAAGCGAGATCTGAACCTCGTGTCCCTATCCGACACGATACTCACTGGAACTCCATGCAGTTGAACAATCTCCCTTATATACTTATCTGCCAGAAGCTCCGTAGATTGTCCCACTCTGAAGGGTATGAAATGTGCTGACTTAGTGAGACGGTCAACAACTACCCATACTGCATTATTCCCCTTTGGACTGCGAGTTAGAGCGGTGACAAAATCCATAGTAACATGCTCCCACTTCCATTCTGGTATCGACAAAGGATGTAGAATCCAGCTGGTCTCTGGTGTTCAGCCTTCACTTGCTGACACGCTAGACACTTTGCCACATATTGTGCGATCTCTCTCTTCATCGCATTCCACCAGAAATGTTGCTTCAGATCCTGATACATCTTAGTTCCTCCAAGGTGTATAGAATAAGCTGAGTTGTGGACTTCAGCTAAGATCTTCTGTCTAATCTCCCCCTGAGGCACACAAATTCTGCCCTTGAAATAGAGTGTACCATCAGTATGTATGCAAACATTTGACCTCAGCCCCACTTCCACTTGTTCTCTAAACTTCAACAATCTAGGATCTTCTCTCTGAGCTTCTCTGATCTCCTCCATCAGTGTCGGCTGGATCTGAAATGCCATCAACTACACGGATCCACTGCCCCTCTGAATCACCATCAAATATAGTCGCCTCATCTCCTTGAGTAGCTCCTCTTGCTGAGTGAGCAACATAACCATGTTGGCTTCAGGTCTTCTACTCAGGACATCCGACATAACATTAACCTTTTCAGGATAATACTGTAGATCTATATCATAATCTGCCATCAACTCAAGCCATCGTCTCTGCCTCATATTCTACTCCTTCTGAGTGAAAATATACTTCAAGCTCTTGTGATCAGTGTAAATCAACACTTAGTCACCAAGCAGGTAATGCCTCCATATCTTCAACGCAAAGATCACAGCTGCCAGCTTTAGATCATGCGTTGGGTAGTTCTTCTCATGAAGCTTTAATTGCCTGGATGCATAAGCCACCACATGTCCATGCTGAATCAATACGCATCCAAGACCTTTCCCTGAAGCATCACTGTACACTACCATTCCTCCTATCCCTGAGGGTGTCTTCAAGATTAGAGCTGAAATCAACTTGTTCTTCAACTCCTCAAAAGGAAACACACACTCTTCAGTTCATATGTACTTCTCTCCCTTCCTGGTAAGCTTGGTCAAAGGAGCTGCAACCTTCGAGAAGTCCTGCACGAACCTTCGATAATATCCAGCTAGTCCGATGAAGCTCCTGATCTCGGTCACGGACTTTGGAGTTGGCCAATCCTTCACCGCCTGAATCTTGCTGGGATCTACTGAGATTCCTTCTCCAGAAACAATATGACCCAAGAATGATATACTCTCCAGTCAGAACTCACACTTACTAAGTTTGGCATGAAGCTGCTCAAGTCGGAGCGTCTGTAGCACAATCCTCAGATGCTCCGCATGCTCCTCTTCATTCTTAGAATAGACCAAAATATCATCAATGAACACCAACACAAACTTATCCAGATAGGGTGAGAAGATTCTATTCATCAAGTCCATAAGACTGCTGGGGCATTTGTAACTCCAAAGGGCATAACCAAGAACTCGTAATGATCAAAGCGAGTCCTAAATGCCGTCTTCTGGATGTCTTCCTTCTTCACCTTCAACTGATGGTACCTCGACTGCAAATCTAACTTTGAGAATACTTGGGGCCCTATGAAGTTGATCAAAGAGATCATCAATCCTCGGTAAAGGGTACTTGTTCTTGATGGTGACTTTGTTCAACTCTCTGTAATCAATACACAACCTCTTACCACCATCCTTCTTGTTTGCCAACAACATTGGTGCTCTCCAAGGTGAAATACTCGGTCTAATCAGACCCTTGCTCGAATACTCCAGCAACTGCTTCTTCAATATAGCCAATTCAGTTGGTGTCATCTAGTACGGTACTTTAGAGATGGGAGTCGCTCCTAGAATAAGGTCAGTAGAGAACTCCACAACTCTGTCAGGTGAAAGTCCTGATATGTCCTCAAATACATCCAGGAATTCATTCCACACTGATACTGTCTTCTTCTTATCTTCTGCAGTAGCACAATCCAGTTGATCTTTCTTCCGGAGGGACTTGTTCTCTAAAGAACTGAAACTCCAGTTGGTGTGGAATCCTAAAGATCACCTTCTTGTTGCAACAGTCGATCAGCGCATGATACTTGCTGAGCCAAGTCATGCCTAGGATCACATCGTACCCTCCAGTATCCAGTACGAACATGTCGGCTTCTAACTTCCTACCACATAACTCCACAGTGCACGCCTTGCAAATCTTGTTAGTAATGAATACCCCATTCCCCGTACTAATTTCCCACTGGTCACCCATACATACTAGGGGTATAGAATGCAAGGCAACAAATCTACTAGAATGAAGTAATATGATGCACCAGAGTCAAAGAGTGATAAGACTGGAACAGAGTAGACCAAGATTGTACCTGCCACCACTTCTCCTGATGCCTCAGCTTCCTCTGCCGTCAAGTTGTAGGCTTAGCCTCTCCCACGGCCTACTCCGGTCCTAGGTCCCCTCTGAGCCTGACCCAGAGTCCCGACGCTGGGGAGGAAGTGGAGCTCCTCTGTCTACTTGTCTTGGGTTCCTCCTCATCGGTGGTGCTGAAAATGCTGGGGGAGCTGCTCGAGCTGGAAGTGCTGGTGGTGCCACTCGTGCTGGAAGTGCTAGTGGTGCTGGAGCTACATTCCAGGTCTTCTTGAATGGACACTCTCCTACTGAGTGGTTGCCGGATTCGCATGCCAAACACAGTCCATTGGCCATACGGCAGTTTCGCTGATTGTGTTCAGGTTTCTGACAATATCCACACACAAGCTGCTGAGAAGGAGGCTGAATGGCCGCTTGGCTACTGGGGCACCAAAGATCTGACTGGATTCCCCTTGTACACCTGCTGGAATTGGTGCTTCATAGGCTTGTGTTGTAGTTCAACTCTCCTCTTTTTCTCTAATCCCTGCTCCACATCACGAGCTATAGAAAGAACTTGAGAGTATGTCTTCAGCTGGTGGGTATAAGCAACATCTGGATATTCACCCTCAATCCTTACTGAAATATGCTAGCTCTCTTCTCCACATCGGCCACAATGTATGGTGCAAATTGACTAAGTCTCAGGAATTCAGCAGCATACTCATCCACCGATCGATTCCACTGCTGCAGCTTGATAAACTGCTCCTCCATCTTCTTCTGAGCTGTTGCAGGGAAAAACCTCTCATCGAAGCCCTTCGAGAACTGGTCCCAAGAGATAAGCTTCTCCAGCCTCGCCTCTTCGGCTAGCCACCAGGTCCTCGCCACATCATTTAGCTGGATCTTGGTCACTTCCACCTGGTTCTCACCAGGAATTCTGGCCCCCTTCAAAAGATCAGTCATGTCGATTAACCACTGTTCTGCATCTAGGGGCTTCTCCATGCCCAAAAATTCTGCAGGCTGCAATCTCCTGAAATCCGATATAGTACTCGGTATCTGCTCCCGGAGTGCAGTCAACAATCCTTGTCGCAAGAGCTTTGTCTGCTGCTGGCTAGTCATCATCCCCTGGAGTATTCGCATCATGTCGCTCTCCCGGTACGGACCTTCACGGGAAGTGCTGGGACCGTTACGCGTCCCCCGTCTCTCCATATTCGAGCTGACTGAAAAGGTGATGAAATAAGGAACTGCATGAGATTTCAGAAATCAAGGGATGGATTTTAAGGAAAGAATAAATAACTTTGTACTTGTAATTGGAATGTATAACAAAGACTCGTGTGACTCAGTCACAAATTAACCCAATATTAATTTGCAGACTGGCTGTATTGAAGGTGTGAGAGCCTAGGCTCTAATAGCAACCTGTGGCGCCCCGATCTGGCGGGTACGGGGACGCCACTGTGACGTACATATGCAGGGTGATGGTACCATCACGTATGTACGCTAAGCATCAATACAACACAATACAGGGATCAGAGTGCGAAAATTACTTGGTATTATACATTCCAATACAAAATAGTACAAGTACATAATCATCACAGATTGTGACATAATATTACATATATATTACATCACCAGATAGTACAAAAGTAGGCTGTACAAGGTACAAAAGATAGAACTCACGAGCTGGAAGAGGGAATTCGCGAGCGGGGAAGACGGGATGGAACTACGGCTGATCCGCCTGCTCCTCGAAGTAGGCCTGATCCTCAGCTGAAGAGTCCACCTCGGTCCAACCTGCTAAATCTGAACATACAAATTCAGGGTTGTTAGTGGGTAACCCAGCGAGTGCAAGAAGAAGCCAAGTGGCAAATATAAATAAAAGTAAGTGCGTCAGGTCAAGTATAATGTACCCAAATCAATAAGCATGGAATAACCGTAATAAATAGTGAAATATGGAAATGACATTAGAATTTATGTGGCATGAAATAAAGCAAGTATAGCAGGTCAAATGTCATGTAATCAAATTAGCAAGCATGGAGTAACTACAATAAATAGCATGTATGAACACGACAATAAAATTTATGTAGCATGAAGTCAATTATCAAGTTATTACTAAGACTCGTTCAATTTGTATGTTTCGGTATATGACCGGTGCTATATACTTCCGCATAAAAGTCGAGGTTGGTTAATGAAAATTGATGGGAAACAACGAACCATGTTTAGAATGGGTCCCGTGCATACCTGGGACAATGGTCCAGGAGTATCCGGTACTGAGCCGAAACGTAACGCTAGGCACCGGGACTTACTATATGCCCGAAGGTCTTAGATACGCCCGAACAGGAATAGAGTGTCACCGTTCCCCACAGTATATACCCAGGGGATTATAGCACACTCGGCAGGCAGGCAAGGGGGTAGGGTGCCAGTACACCCCTCGAAAATGCCTGGTGGCCTCCAGGTCGAATCCAACAGGAATAGTTGTACAACATATGTATGGCCACCATAAACACAGAAGCTATATCGATACCCATCAATTTTTCCATCTCGGTATAAGTTATTTAAATATAACAGAGTCTCAAATAATAATGTCCACAGGGTATTCATAAAAGTCCAATATCCATAGTTATCCTATTACGGGGGTCAACAGGAGTATAATATCAGGAGTAATGTCAAGAGCTCCCCTATTTCAGGGTTTCAAGTATACAGGAGTTCAGGAGTACAAGAGGTCAGGAGTACCAAATGTCTGGTAATAATATAATAATCATGCCAAGTCCCCGTAAAAGTGATAGTCATGAATATGTCATATAATACAGGTATCTGGGGTGGTAGTGTCCGGTCAAGTGTCACGATGTCAAGTCAATGTACTTATACCACACGAGAGCATGTCATATACCGGGTGTCAGGATCAGGTGTCAAGTATGACATATATCAAGTACCGGTGTCTAAATATCAAGTGCCATAGGATAGGTTTCAAATATCAAGTGCCGGTGCAAATACCGAGTATCAGTGTAAATACCGAGTGCCAGAATCATAAATCATATATCAAGTGTAACATGCCAAGTGTCATTGTAAATATTGAGTGCCGGTGTAAATACCGTGTACAACAACATATATTAACTCGCATAATACGGTATCATGTACTAAAACTACGATAGAAAGTGTTAGGCATGCTAAAATATCCACATATCAATTTCATGTTATAAATACAAGAGCGTTTATTTTTAAGTGTATTAAAAAAAGCACTCGCTTGAAACCGGGGTGAAATACCAGTTAAAAATCTGGGAAATCGGCGATTCGTACGAGCAATCCACTAGCCCATAGTTATATATTAAAATATATAAATATAAATATATATAAATATTGGAGAGGGAGTGAGAGAGGAGATAGAGAGGAGATAGAAAGTTGTAGGAAGGAGAGAGAGAAAATAGGGTATTTTTAGAAAGAAATAGGAATGAAAAATGAGAGGGGTATGGTTGTAAATATAGTAGTAATTTGAGAATGAGATGGGGGTATTTAAGGAATGTAGGAAAAGTGAGTTTTATTTAGGGAAAAGAAATGAAAAGAAAGAAAGAAAGAATGGAAAGAAGAAAGAAAGAAAGAAAGGAAAAAAGAAAAAGGAGGGGAGGGGTGGCTGGCGGCCCTGGGCGGCAGCGCGCCGTCGGAGGTGGTGGGGGCGGCACACGCACCCTAGGGGAGGGAGGATGGAGTGATGGTGGAGTTGTTTGGGTTGTTGTTGGTGGAGGTGGTGATGGTGGTTGGTGGTGGTGGTGGTTGTGGTGGTGATGATAAAGCAAGTATAGCAGGTCAAATGTCATGTAATCAAATTAGCAAGCATGGAGTAACTACATTAAATAGCATGTATGAACAAGACAATAAAGTTTATGTAGCATGAAGTCAATTATCAAGTTATTACTAAGCCTCGTTCAATTTGTATGTTTTGGTATATGATCGGTGCCATATACTTCCGCATAAAAGTCGAGCGAGGTTGGTTAATGAAAATTGATGGGGAACAACGAACCATGTTTAGAATGGGTCCCGTGCATGCCTGGGACAACGGTCCAGGAGTATCTGGTACTGAGCCGGAATGTACCGCTAGGCACCGGGACTTACTATATGCCCGAAGGTCTTAGATACGTCCGAACAGGAATAGAGTGTCACCGTTCCCCACAGCATATACCCAGGGGATTATAGCACACTCGGCAGGCAGGCAAGGGGGTAGGGTGCCAGTACACCCTCGAAAATGCCTGGTGGCCTCCAGGTCGAATCCAACAGGAATAGTTATACAACATATGTATGGCCACCATAAACACAGAAGCTATATCGATACGCATCAATTTTCCCATCTCGGTGTAAGTTGTTTAAATATAACAGAGTCTCAAATAATAATGTCCACAGGGTATTCATAAAAGTCCAATATCCATGGTTATCCTATTACGGGGGTCAACAGGAGTATAATATCAGGAGTAATGTCAAGAGCTCCCCTATTTCAGGAGTTCAAGTGTACAGGAGTTCAGGAGTACAAGAGGTCAGGAGTACCAAATGTCTGGTAATAATATAATAATCATGCCAAGTCCCCGTAAAAGTGATAGTCATGAATATGTCATATAATACAGGTATCAGGGGTGGTAGTGTCCGGTCAAGTGTCACGATGTCAAGTCAATGTACTTATACCACACGAGAGCATGTCATATACCGGGTGTCAGGATCAGGTGTCAAGTATGACATATATCAAGTACCGGTGTCTAAATATCAAGTGCCATAGGACAGGTTTCAAATATCAAGTGCCGGTGCAAATACCGAGTATCAGTGTAAATACCGAGTGCCGG
This sequence comes from Agave tequilana, assembly GCA_038442645.1. Classification (NCBI taxonomy): domain Eukaryota; kingdom Viridiplantae; phylum Streptophyta; class Magnoliopsida; order Asparagales; family Asparagaceae; genus Agave; species Agave tequilana. Next base: position 179,017 of record JAVJIF010031519.1, read on the forward strand.
AATCATAAATCATATATCAAGTGTAACATGCCAAGTGTCGGTGTAAATACCGAGTGCCGGTGTAAATACCGTGTACAACAACATATATTAACTCGCATAATATGGTATCATGTACTAAAACTACGATAGAAAGTGCTAGGCATGCTAAAATATCCACATATCAATTTCATGTTATAAATACAAGAGCGTTTATTTTTAAGTGTATTAAAAAAAGCACTCGACTGAAACCGGGGTGAAATACCGGTTAAAAATCTGGGAAATCGGCGACCCGTACGAGCAATCCACTAGCCCATAGTTATATATTAAAATATATAAATATAAATATATATAAATATTGGAGAGGGAGTGAGAGAGGAGAGAGAGAGGAGATAGAAAGTTGTAGGAAGGAGAGAGAAAAATAGGGTATTTTTAGAAAGAAATAGGAATGAAAAATGAGAGGGGTTTGTTGTAAATATAGTAGTAATTTGAGAATGAAATGGGGGGGGGGGTATTTAAGGAATGTAGGAAAAGTGAGTTTTATTTAAGGAAAAGAAATGAAAAGAAAGAAAGAAAGAATGGAAAGAAGAAAGAAATAAAGAAAGGAAAAAAGAAAAAGGAGGGGAGGGGTGGCTGGCGGCCCTGGGCGGCGGCGCGCCGCCGGAGGTGGTGGGGGCGGCACGCGCACCCTAGGGGAGGGAGGATGGAGTGATGGTGGAGTTGTTTGGGTTGTTGTTGGTGGAGGTGGTGATGGTGGTTGGTGGTGGTGGTGGTTATGGTGGTGGTGGTGATGATTGGTGGTGTTGGGGAGTTAGAGGAGGAGGAGATGATGATGGGGTGGTTGGAGTGGTGGAATTGGTGGAGGTGGTGGTGAATTTTGAGGAGGAAGGGAGGTGATGGAGGTGGGTTTTGTTGAAATTGGTGGTGGTTGGTGGTTGATGGAGGTTGAAGAAGGTGGTGGAGTGGAGAGGGGTTGTGGGGGAGCGGGTGGCCGGCCTAGGGCGGCCGGCGGTGGTGGTGGTGATGGTGGAGGCGACGGTGGATTTGGAGGAGGTGGGTTTAGTTTAGTTGAATGGAATTTAGATTTTGAATTGGAAGAATGAGAAGGAGAAGGAAAGGGGAAGTGTTTTTAATAGAGAAGGGGAGAGGATTTGTGATGATGAAGGGGGATGGAGGGGGCAGGATAGGCTGCAGCAGCAGTCCATCATGCCTCTGCTGCAGCTGCTGCGGCTGTGGAGCAGGGAACCAGGGTAGGGGGAAGTCAAGGGGGGAGAAAGAAAAGAAAGAAAAAGAAAGGAAATTAAAGAAAAAGGAAAAAAATAAGGAGAAAAAGAAATTAGTTTAAAATTTTTTATTATTTGATAAATTATTTATTATAATTTTTGAAAGTACAAAGTAGAGGAATAGAGAAGGAAAAAGTACGAAAAGATAAGACCGGTAATTAATATTATTATTTTAATAAGGCGAAAATTCGACCGTTTCAGAAACGTTCCGAAAAATTCTCAAAAATAGAAATTATTATTTTAAGATACTCAATGAAATCAGATTCAAGAAATTTAGTGTAATTTTCAAATTAAAAATCCTGAAATCTTCCAGCGATATTGGCGGACACTAGAATCGGTGAAATTTTGATAAATTTAGAAAAATTTTAAAAAATGTTTTTAGATAGAAAATAAATTTTTAAGAAGTAACGTGAAAGGCATTTTTGAAAATTCAATCCCATTTGAAAACAAAAATCTGGGAATCAGTCAGCAATGCCGACTGACACCGGTTTAGGAGATTTTGCAGAAAAATTCTGAAAAATTCTAAAAAATCAAGATAAATTTAAAATATTAGAAAACAGTGTTTGAAACTAAAATTGGTCAAATTAAACTACTAGAAAGGTCAAATCGAGCTACTGGCTGTTACTGGGTTCCCAGTCCGGGTTAGAGCTTACTCTAAATCTGAGAATCTAGATCCGATACACAATAATATAAGCAATCACATCCTAAAGCAAATACTGAAAGAAAATTGAACAATATGATCGAAAAAATTCGAGACACGCATCTAGGTGCGCATCCCGAGAACGGGGTGCTACAGTATTCCCCGAAGCAAATGCAACGTCATCTCACAAATATGGGCATGGTCTTGGACGTGGACATGCTGAGTCGTGGCAAGTTCATGGTGGTGGTCATAATAATTATACTCCAAATGCTCCTTATAGAAACACATCGTACCACCAGAAGTGGATAATTGTTGAGAAAAGGAAAGCTAAGGCTCATCATTATTTTTAAAATGCTCGTTACAGGTGTGGAATGAAAGGACATTGATCTCGTACATGTCGCACGCTGAAATATTTGGTGAAGTTTACCAAGCGTCAAAGGAAAAAGGAAAGAATATAGAAATGAACTTAACTGATCTTTATGATGATAATGACAATCCAGGCTTTAGAAGAAGCTAATGTAATGCTATATCAGGTACCACAAATTTAATTGAAGGCTTTGGAAGAGCTGATATCATGTTATCAGAAGGACCATAATTTCAATTAGCAATGCATTATATTCTGGCAAATCTAAAAGAAATTTGTTTAGTTTTATAAAATATCTGCCGCAATAGATATCGCATAGAGACCACAAATAAATATAATATTGATTACATTGAATTACCTCTGTTATTTTGTCTGCCATTTCATAATGATTTATATTTATATCATGACTTAAAACTTCGTTGTCATTTTATTATTTCATCCATCATGATAATATATGATAATATAATACATGTTATATTCATGTTTACTTCAAATATGCATGTCTACTATTTCAATTAAATCAAAAATACATGTGTGCTATTTCAAGATGAATATTGATGATTTCTAGACACATGATATTTTAAAGCAAGTTTTTTGATTGTCATTTTGATGAGAATTTTTTCGCCGTTAGGGGGAGAAAAGTACCGCTTCCTGAAGAACAACGTGAAATTATATGGAATACATCATCATTGTCTCATTTTGATCCACGTACAAATCAAAGTGAACTTGAAGTTTAAAAGATTATTCGTTTATAAAAAAAATTGCAAACCAGTTACCTGATGCATTAACTGACACAAAGAAAATACCAAATCTCATATACCAGCTGAAAATACTTCATCTCGGATTGATATTCCTGAAGGATAACCTGATAATACTTCAAAAGCATGCCTGGAGCGTGATCGTCATGTTGGTTAATCCTCGAAAGAAAATGGTACTACTATAAGTACATATTTCCAAAGGACATAAATTTTCAAAAAGTACTATTGAAGAGAAAATAACTAATCAGTTTATAATTAATGAAGAAATTGTTAGGATTATGACGTGAATATGTCGTGAAGGTTGATTTATGTCAGATCTGACAGTTTCCTTTTCTGGATCTGTTTTGAGTCCGAGTTAGATTCAAGTTTTCTTTATTCTGATTGAAGGTATTTTGAGTCCGAATTGGATTCAAGCTTCCTTTATTCTGATTGAAAGAGTTTGTTTAGGAGTAGGAGAGTTCTATGGTCTATAAATAGCCTCTTAAAGGTGGCCTTCAATGTATCCTAAGAGAATCCAATGAATTTATAATTCTTAAGGGTATAATTCATCTACGTGAGAAATTCGTGAGAGAAGCTAAGCCACAAGGGTTCGCTGTTCTTGGCGGCCATCAAAAGCTTGTAACTTCTCAGCGTGATGTGTAAGTAATTCTTATTGTACTCCCTAAAGTTTTAATAAAGTTTCTCCCCCTTCTCCTGTGGACGTACACACGATCTATTTGATCGGTAGAACCACGTTATATTGTGTGTTGGCTTTTTATCTATTTTGAAATATTTTCTTCTTCTTTTCTTCAAGTTGCCTTAATAGATCTTATGATTCGCTACGCCACCCCAGTCGATCCGGTCATGGGGGCGTCCTCTCCGAAAATCACAACAATTGGTATCAGAGCATACATATTATTTTTCAACAATTTGTATCAGAGCAAGGTTACTTAAAGATGTCTACGATCAAGTTCGATATTCAGAAGTTCGATGGCGTCATCAATTTCAGCAGGTGACAGATTAGGATGAACGCCATCCTTACCTAGAACAAGTTGAAGAAAGCATTACTCGGGAGGGAGAAAAAGCCTCAAGACATGAAGAAAGAAACTTGGCAGGAGTTGGATGAGAAAGCCTTAACAGCTATTCAGTTTTTCTTAGCAGACGAAGTGTTGGATGAGTTTTCTATAAAGAAAACAATGTCCTCGCAATGGGAGGACTTCAAGATCACTATTTGAAGAAGTCATTGGCGAATCGGTTGATTCTGAAGCAACGTCTCTTTCTTCTTCACAACATGAAGGTACATCTATCAAGTCTCACATTGTAAAATTTTCCTCTAATATCAATGATCTAGATAAGATAGAGGTTAAGATAGAAGATGAAGATTAAACACTTTTATTACTGTATTCTTTACCTTCTTCATATAAGAGCTTTAGGGAAGCTATCATCTATGGAGACAAGTCGACAATCAAGGTCAATGAGGTCAAGAAGCATCTACTCAATAAGGATAGAATTAACACCCAGTTGACGGGTGAGTCTCATCATGATGATTCCGGGCAAGTTCATTATTCAAGGAAGAAGTGTAATAATGGAAGTTCCATGGGTAACTCAAAACACAAGAATTTGACGTGCAACTATTATCACAAAAAGAAGCACATTAGATCAGAGTGTTGGCTTCGAAAGAAGAAACAACCAGATACTAATATCACTGAACTGGTTAAAGGAGATGAAGAGCAGTGCAACATTCTATCTATTACAGACAAAACAGTTAGTAACAAAGATAGATGGGTCATAGTTTCTAGATGTTCGCAGCATATCAGTTCCAATAGGAGATGTTCTCTTCATACACTTCGGTTCAAAGGGGAGAAGTCTTCATGGGGAATTTCGCTACAAGCAAGGTGATTGGTGAAGGAACAATCTAGTTTCGATCTCATGATGGATGCATCACTATTCTTCAAGGCGTTCGTCATGTTCCCGAATTAAGGTACAATCTCATCTCTCTTGGAGCCCTACATAAAGAAGGGTTCTGTTTCAGTTTGAAAGGTGATCTTATAGAAGTTTCCAAAGAGACCCATATGATATTTCAAGCCGAATGTGTCGGCAATGTATATATTTGTGAAATTTGGAGGTTACAGTTGGTGAATTGCAGTTATCCTCGACTTCAAAAGTGGTGGTTGTGGAACAATCGGAGACTACGATAGATTCGAGCTCGGATGTTCAATTGTACCCCAAAGAGAGATTGGGACTATGCGCGCAACAAGGTAATCCGGATCATTACTTCTATGGTGAAGTAAATTCTCATAGATTTTGTGTAGATCAAGGAGATCATTGGATAATAAAGTTCAGGTTGGCCAGGAACTTATCTGACCTAATCAAGATGTGAACCCCGTGAGGGAGTTATGGAGAAGAGGGAGTGAGATGAAGATGAAGTCAAGTTTGTTCAATTGTGCGTGGATGTGAGCACATAGAACATAGTGGCTATTCTCGGACTTGGATGTATTCAAGTCAAGAGTAAATTGTTAGGATTATGATGTGAATACATTGTGAAGGTTGATTAATGTTGGATTTGGCAGTTTTCTTTTCTAGATCTGTTTTGAGTTCGACTTGGATTCAAGTTTTCTTTATTCTGATAGAAGGTGTTTTGAGTCCGAGTTGGATTCAAGTTTCCTTTATTCTGATTGAAGGAGTTTGTTTAGGAGTAGGAGAGTTTTATGGTATATAAATAATCACTTAGGGGTGGCCTTCAATGTATTCCAAGAGAATTCAATGAATTTGTAATTTCTAAGGGTGTAATTCATCTAGATGAGAAATTCGTGAGAGAAGCTTAGCCATAAGGGTTCGCTGTTCTTGGCGGCCATCAAAGGTTTGTAACTTCTCAGTGTGATGTGTAAGTAATTCTTATTGTACTCCCCAAAATTTTAATAATGTTTCTCCCCCTTCTCCTGTGGACGTACACATGATCTGTTTGAACAGTGGAACCATGTTATATTGTGTGTTGACTTTCTATCTATTTTGGAATATCTTCTTCTTCTCTTCTTCAAGTTGCCTTAGTAGATCCTGTGATTCGTATCCGCTGCCGCCCCAGTCGATCCGGTCATGGGGGCGTCCTCTCCTGAAATCAGCACAATTGGTATCAGAGCATACAGATTGTTTCCCAACAGTTTGTGCATTGTACTCTTTTTCCTTGCTAGTTTTTTTCCTATAGGGTTTCTGCTAGGAGGGTTTTTGCTAGGAGGGTTTTAACGAGATGCATTCTCATAAGGGTCATTCAAGGAGAGTGTTGTAAATAATGATATATATGGATGTCCTTACACCTCCCACTATTACTACCACCATGAACATTCACCATTATTCTCATCATGACTCTCACCATGTATCCTTCACTATTACCCCCATCATGTTCATGATTAAGAGGATGTTCTCTCATCTTCCCCTCATGTATCTTGTAACTTATGTCCTCTTATCTCCCTCTTATGTTTTCCTATAAATAGGTAGGTAGATGATTGAATAAAATGCAAGAACGAAAATTTTTGCTTTTCTTTTATATTGTGTGTAAACTTATTAGTTTATTATTTGTCTCATTCCTCTAAATTTTACAATACAAGATAATATATACTAAGGAGTCACAACAGTTTTTACTTTTGCATAATATTAAAGGTAAGTATAGGGCGGCGGGTAAGTCCAGACGCAACGCAACAGTATGCTCTATTATGACGTATATATGAATTGTAAGAAATACAATTACAAGTTACATGGGTTCTAGATTCGAGATTAAATTATGAACAATGTATCAAACGGCAAAAATGTCGCAATAAGTAGGAACTTTTCTTTAATAATAAGGAAATAAGAAATTTCTTTATTTTTTATTTTTTATTTTTTCTACTTGAACTATATTCTCTAACATAGAATCTTGTATGTAATGCAATACACAAGGACATGATTCATTTTTGTCCCCCGCTTTTCAGGTCATTGGGTTTGCTCCTCAGTGGTCATCAGCTCGAATCCGTACGATGGACATGTGAATAGAGCGCGTGCGTATGTGTGTGTAGACTAACTATGAGCTTCTTCTCAAATAAAAAAGGACATGATACATTTAACATTTTTCTTTTCGAGATGTAAGTGACAAACACAATCACTACATTATCCCATTTTGGAAAGAAAAAATGCATGACAAATCAAAGTGCTTAGGGCCCGTTTGTTTGCCAGAAAAAGCCCTGAATTTCAATTGTGACAACTGATACAACGCTTCCATGTCAGTTTTTTTTGTTGTGTTTGTTTCGTTCGGTGTGAAAAATATTCATCATGGCACGGGCCCCTACAATTTGCCGCCGTGGCCGCACTCGCAGAAATCGCCTGATAGAGCTCCGAATTCGGTCATATCTCTGATTTTTTTTTTCAATGTAGTTATAGTGAATCAAGTGAAAAAGCTGCATGATTTGACCGGCTCTCAGATATCCGATTTTTGGCCTTTGAAACAAACAGGCCCTTAGCTACTCTAATGTGTTATTAATCATGCAAATTGCATGATTAGAGAGACTACAACTATTGCGCTTCAAATGCTTGGAACATAATTAATTATCATAATCACAGATATAGAAATGGCTGGGCTTGCCCTCACACATCTAGTCATCAGGACGTCAAGAAGGTAAATTACATTTATATTTCTGAACTAGATAGTATTATGTGGGGCCATGCAAATAGCAATTTTACCTATGGCCCCCTTGTACATATTCAAAATGCAAACGCTTCATTGTTTCAGTACTTATGCACATTGTGATCCTTTATAACTCAATTATTATTCAAAGCTTAGATGTCCATTTTGATCCAAATTTAGTAGCAAGTAAACAATACCATTAGTAGGGATGTCATTTATTCTTGTAGTGTCTCAAAAGACCCCCCACCAACTTCTTAAGCTCGTATATGTTATGATCAGTGTTGTCAATCTCTAACATGGCTTGGTCACTGGTAAAAACACAAGGTTGATCGTTGGGGCTATAATTTTATATAAAATATGAAAATAAAATTAGTGTTGCCAACCGAATTCATGTTTGAATAGTTAAATGGTGTGAACATATGAGTTGTAATTATTTAGAGGTGAGAACGGAACAATTTGAAAATTAAGAAGAATGAATAGAAAAAGGAAAAAAAGAAAGAGACTTGCACGAATCAAGGCAAGAGAGGGGAAGAGGACAAAGAGGGGGCATTGCTGCTGGAGTTAGTTCTGCAGTATTTATTTATTTATTTTGGTCTTTTCTCCTCGTCGTCGTTGTTGTGAGATTGGATTATAGATTGTGCAGAACGAATATGGCAATAGATACACCCACGGTGTAGTTGCGTGCTGCCTTGAGCCCTATCTATGACCAACATGATAGATGGACAGATGGAATGATAGAATGATAGAAAGATAGATTCTAGAGAGAGAAACTCTCGGGAGAGGAGAGGAGAGGGAGAGGGAGGTTGTATATGTGCATAGTTTACTAGGACCTATACTGATTTGACCCCCCTGATTCATGGCTGTTTCCACCCTGTAGGTCGGGGGGAGGAGACTAGCATCACATCACATGTATATTATCCAATTCAAGGGTGTTGCATGTACTTTTCTCCATGTATATGTTGTTACATTTTATTTATTTTAAATCTAAATTTATTTGAATTTAATCAAGTCAATTAGATATTTTATATCTGTCTTTATAGTCAATATTGCTAGATCTGTTTAGAAACTAATCAAGTTTAATGATTTAGATCTAGACTCTTTTAATTACATTTAACCATGAGTGTATTTAATTTATGACGTGACACTCATCTACATGTGTGGAACTCATGTTATTAATCAAACGCATAGACCTATAATTGGTTGAATTAGTTTTTATCTTGATGCTAAGTAGGATTCCCTCTCCACTATCATGACTTAGTCTCTCTCTTGGAGGCCTCTCATCTGTGGGGAAAGAGTGTAAAATATTATTAGTAGAGTTTTTTTAACTCATCGGAGAAGATAGCGCGGAGATCGGAGTTCAACGGTGCTTGTAGAGGCCCAATTCTTAGCTGAAGACAGAGGGTCGTTCGACTGACCGGTCGACCGGCCATGCACAGACGTGCACAAGGAAGTTGTGGTTTCGACTGCCCAGAGGATGCAGCGGCAGCAGAAGGAGTCGGTCGACCACTCGTTCGATCGACTGAGCTGTCAGAGTTTAATAAAGAGTTGGCTCTCTGTTTGTTTACCTAGCATTCGACTGAGCATCGATCGCACCAAGGACCCCATTGACTGCCCGGTCGACCGGGATGCATGTCTTGGCTGTTTCCTAACTTGATTATGGGTCATTTCTGATCCGAATTCAGATTTGTTGGTTTTCTTTTCTTCAGCGATTCTCTGGTTATATATACAAGGATATTATCCTCATGAATTGTATCTTGTAATTGATTGGTTAATGAGATCTCCCTCCCTTTCGTCCCGAGGACGTAGGTAATTGTCGAACCTCGTTAAATTTGTGTGTTCTCATTTTCTTTCCTTTATTTGTTTGATCATACAATTGGCGATTAGTCTCTGATGTTGCTGCAATCCTATGTTGCTTGGATTCTAATTGCTGAAAAACAGAGATAAGTTAGGGTTAGAATGATGGTATCTGATTGTTGGTAGTGTCTCTGCCTTTCGCAATTTAACAGCGATAACAAGAGCTATGCGTGTCGAATCCACAAGGAGGAATGCGATAGAAGCTTTTCGGTATCGCTTAAAACACTAAATTGGTTAAATATTCTTCTAAAAAAAGAGCTCTGTGTCAAGTGTTAGAAGTAGAAAAAACATGAAAATTGAGTTGGATTAAAAACTAAGATTTTGAAAATATTAAGGAGCAGGGCTTACTAATCATCTACCACCACTAACTTACTAACTTATGCTAAATTAAACTTCACTTTGAATCATTAAAAGTATACCTTAGAGTTGCATTCAATTCAAGTAAGATAGATTAGATGGAGAAACCCTATTTGAAATAATCACTAACCAGAATCTAATATTAAACTATCAAAGTTTCCCAAGTATAGAATAAGAAGAATAACCAACATTAAACTATCAAAGCTCTCTAAGCGTAGAATAAGAAAAATTATTGGCAAGTATTAGTGTGACGCCCCGATCCTGCGGGTACGGAGACGTTACTGCAACGTATATACGTAGGTCAGAAATACCCTCACGTATATACGCTAAGCATCAATACAGGTAAGAATCAGAGTACGGAAGCAAGTGGTGCATTACAACACATGAGTACAATTACAAAGTTATCACCAGAGGTGATAAATATTACAAGAATATTACATCACTGATAGGCGCAAATGCGAGAATCAAAGAGATGTACATGTATGAACAGTATAATGGCACTCACGAGTGTACAAAAGGAAAACTCGAGAGGCACACAGGGGTCCTGAAAGGATAGAGCTTCAGATGGTCTGCTGGAGATCTAAGCTACCGCTGCACCTCTTAGGTCAGCAACCAAGAAAATCCCCTAGCTCCAAGCTCCAGGACCTGGACATGAGGATCCAGAGGAGTCAGAACTCCCCAGGCGAGTGGTGAGGCGAAAGCCAAGTGGCGAGCATAGCTAAGCACATGTGTATCGATAAATCCAAGTCATAAATAAGCATTGAAAATCGTGTTGTGAGTACCAGCATACAGGAACAAGAGGGATATAGCAGGTGACTTCCAGTAGAGAATACACTTGGTATAATAAGATAAGAGCAGGTAAAGAGATGAGAAGTAGAGTAGATAGGACAACACTAGATATCTCCTAAACTAACATAAAACCGATAAAACCGAATAAAAACCGATTACGAGTAAAACCGAATACAAATGGTCTATATTAACTTTCTACTTTAATTAGGCTATCTAAGTTGTAGGTTTTAGTATGCGTCCCATTTCACATACTTCTACTTACAACTTATAGAGCAAGTTATTTGGAAACTGATGAAGTTTTGATGAACCATGTTTAGAATGGGCCCCGTACATGCCCGGGACAACGGTCCAGGAGTATCCGGTGCTGAGCCGGAACGTACCGCTAGGTACCGGGACTTATGTACGCTCGAACAGGAATAGAGTATCGCAAATCCCATAGAAATAGGTCTAGGGCGTGTGCATACTCGGCAGGAATAATCAGGAGTAGGGGTGCCAGCACACCCCACGGAATCCCTGGTGGCCGCCAGGTGATCCCTCAAGTATGTGGCCACGCGTGACTCGATAAGACCACCATAAACATGACTATTCAGGACTCATCAGTTTCTCCCGAACTGGGTGCAAGTTGTCTTATTGTAATTATCATGTCATTATCAATTTACGGGAAGAGCAGGAGCAGGACATGATCAGGAATTCAGGAGTACAGGTCACTGTATATAATACAGGATAACAGGTCACTGTATATAATACAGGATAACAAGGCAGGATTCCCGTAAATGTGATAATCACAAGTCATTAATATAACAGGAGTACTTAACAGGCATAACAGGAGTCATAACAAGCATAACGGGAGTTCATAACAAGAGATCATGTACTACATTCCCGTAATGTGATAATCAAGAGTAAAGAGTTATTCGTAACAGGTATCAGGTTTTATCACGCCAATGACAAGTGTTCATGTAGATGACAGGTGACATAACACGAGTCAGTGTCAAGTAGTAGCATGTCGGGTGTCAGGTGATAACATATCAAGTGTTAAATGATACAGACAGGTATATGTCAAGAGTTTACATAACAAGCTTGTATATGACAAGTGTTAGAGTAATAGTTGAGCATAATCAAGCGGAGCTAAGCGAGCTGGAAGTACAGACAGCAAACAGTATTTAACACTGGAGTGTCTGGCAAGGTTACCGGGACAACTCGGCTTAAAGTGCGAGTAAGAAATCTGGCAGCATCCCGCCTAGAAGAATCTAGTGATAAAGTGCTGAGCGCTAATCATGATAACTAGGCGGAGCTGAAGAACCTGACGGTCCCAATCACTTTCCTTTCGAGATAGTGAGAGACCGGAGGCTGAAGGCTGAGGGACCAAGAACGCTCGGGGTTTAAGCGCACTCTCGGTGGCTACCAGCCATCCCAGGAGTGGGCAGAAACCCAGAGTTCAACGACCACGAAGGGTCGGCCACGCATAGTATAAAGCAGTAAAATACATATAATCATGGAATAAAATACATGTTGACCCGACGAAGCGGGGAAACCCAAATGGAGGCGAGGACACTCGCCTAAATCACCGGAATGCCGAAAAGTCCGAAATCCATGGAACTCGCGCACTCGCCATAAAATATAATAATATATAATTATTTAGAGAGAGAAAGTGAAGAGGAGAGAGAAAGAGTGAGAAACCTAGAGAGAGAAATATATGGAAAGAGAGAGTGCACAGGTAGACGCGGGTTTTGAGAGTGAGACGCGAGGGTCGCAGACGCGGGAGTCGCGTCGCGGGAATAGCAGACGCGGGAATCACAGACGCGGGAATCGCGTCGCGAAGGTGCCACAAACGCGGGGTTCGAGACCCGCGTTCAAGTCAGGGCACGAGGAGAACGCGGACGCGGTCGTGGGTTCCGCGTCGCGTTAACACGAGAAGAACACAGACGCGGGCATGAGCTCCGCGTCGTGTTGATACAGGAACGCGAAGGCCGCGTTAAGGAATTGTTTAGACGCGGGAGTGAGACCCGCGTCAGCAATCAATCAGAGAAAGAGAGTGACAGAGAGATGGGAGACGCATGGATAGGGAGAGAGAGGGAAAAGGTGATTTTGTTGGTGGTGGTGTTATTTGGTGAAGGAGTTGGATTTTGATGGAGTACTAAAAAAGAAAGTGAAGGAGGTGATGTTTGGAGGTTGAAGTAGTGGAGATGGAGGTGGTGTTGTGATGGTGAAAGTGATGATGGAAGTGAAGATGGTGGTGGTGAATAGTAGAGGAGATGGTGATGAAAAAGGTTAAGAAAAGATGGTGGTGGTAATGTTAGTGTTGTCGTTGAACTTGTCACCGAAATGATTATCGGAATAATCGTGAACGATTACCGGAATAATCATCGGAGATGTTGCCGACGAAGAAGAGCTCGGCCCCAATCCAAGGAGGGTGGTCGGCCTTGGAGTTGGTGGTGGGGTGATGGTTTTGTGGAGAGGTTTGTTGTGGTGGTAGTTTTGAAGAAAGTAAAGGAGAAGGTGGAGGCTTTGGTGGAGTTGTTGAAGTTGTGGTGGTTTAAATGGAGATGGAGGAGGAAGAAGATGAAGATAGGGAGTTAGAGAAATTGTAGTGGTTGTGATTGTGGTGGAGATGAAGGAGGAGTTGGTGGTGGTTAAAGTTTGGTGAAGAGAAAAATGAAGTGGAAAAATGAAGGAAAGGTTTATATAGGAATTGGATTTGTGAAGGTGATGTAAAAAATGTTTAGAGAGGGGGTTTTTTGTAAAATAGAGAGGGTGAGGTGTCCCTCCCTTGGCCGGCCATGGTGATGGGAGAGAGGTTGGATATTTTGGAGAAGATATTTTTGGTGTTTAGATATTTTTTGGTGGAAAGTTGTAGAAGATAATGGAAGAATGGAGAATTTTGTAGAATTTGGTGGAGGGAAAAGGAAGGAAAGAAAAGGAAAAAGGAAAAGAAAATGAAAAAAGGAAGATATTCTCTTGGAAGAAAAAGTGAAAATAATTAGAGTGGCGGATTCCCGGGATTCAGTTGCGGATGCGGAAAACTTTCGGAAAAATACCGAAATCGTCTGAAAATCAAGTATCTCAGAACGACCCGCAAAAATTCTCAAAAATCAAGAATATTATTCTAAGAATTACGGTGAAATTCGTTTCAAGAAATTATTTATAATTTTTAAATTAAAAATCTTGGAATCGGCCGCCAATATCGGTCGACACCAAATCTCGCAGAAATCTGATAAATTCTGAAAATTTCCAAAAAAATGAATTAAGATAGTAAATATTATTCTAAGTAAATTTGTGAAAGCGGTTTCTCAAAATTTGACTCCATTTGCAAATTAAAAATCTAGGAATCGGTCAGCGGCACTGGTCGACACCGGTTTTGAAGATTTTCATTTTAATTCAGGAAAATTTCAGAAAATCACAGAAAATCTAAAATATTGGAAAATGATGTTTAAAACTGAAATTGGTCAAATCTAAATACTAGAAAAATCAAATCGATCAATTCACTAGGATCGGGTTCTCAGTTCAGACTAGGGCTGACTCCGAGTCCGTGAATCCGGATCCAAGACAAAACGATCATATAAATAATTCATAATACAAAACAAATACAGGAAGTAGATCAAAAAATACGATCGAAAAATCTGAATACGCAACTAAGTACGTATTCTAGGAGCGGGGTGTTACAATTAGCATATAATAGATTTAACTATCGTCATGTGCCTTCAAGAGTATTAGCTATTTTTAGGATTTAAGCATGCATAGAATTCAATTGGCTTATTCTAACATAGAACTAGAAGTAGTGGTGGGTAGAGATTGTAATATCCCCTATTTCATAGTACTGTATTGTTATTTATTATGTTTTATCTGTCCCGAGTTACCATTTTATTTATTAACTTGATTTATGAATTATTATTGTTACTTATTTTTAGTAGTAGTTATTATTAATATTGATTATTATTATTATTATTGTACTGTTATTGTTAAATATTGATATTATTATTGGTATTATTATTATTTATGATTATTAATCATTATTAGCTGTATTGTCGATAATATTATTAGTAGGTATTGTTATTGGTATTTATTGTTATTACTATTATTAATACTATTTTTTAGTTATTATTACTACTAATTACTTAATTGATTGTGTTAATATTATGTATTTTTATCCTAATTATTAGTGCTAATATTTCTATTTAACCCTTTCTATCATATACCCATTTTCTCTAACCAAACCCATTTCCATTTCCATGACTTCCAAACCTAACCCGTTTATCCAAACCCTCAATCCTCAAACTCATATGACCCGATACCCACAACTCATACCCAACAACCCATTATCCAAATCCTAACCACCCAATCTAATCCTAACCCTAGTTTACTTCCCTTCTCCTTCTCTTCTTCTTTTCCCAAAAGCAGTCGCACCCCCACCATTCTCCCATCACCCGGCAATAACCCATGCCTCCCCATCTTCGGTTGCAACCCCCGGCAACACCACCAGAGCTTCTACGTCGAGCACCCAGGACCAACAAGCCCCGACCATTCCCATTGCAGGCATGTGCAACCAGCCTTCGTGATCAACCAACTCCCCATGGCCTGCACCCTCATGCGCCACCATAGCCGGCAGCCGTCACCAATTCCATCCCCTTCCTCCTTCTTCACCACCGAGCACCCCCATTATGAGCCTCCTCTCCATGGCGCACACCTCCCCCCGCGCCATCTGCCCCCTCCACGACATCCTTCCAATCTCGCTAGCTGCCAGAGACCCGCAACAGCCGGGGCTCCTCCCTTGGCCAGGTCGTGGGCCATCCCCAACCCGACAAACTCTGTGAGACACTTATGGCAGCCCCTCCAACAGAGAACCCCCATCACTAGGCTCCCTGTACCCTCCCATGGTCGTTGCAACCCCTGGGTCTCCTTGCATCATCATGGCAACACACCTCTCCCCACCTCCCTTTGCACTGCCGAGCCACTCCATTCCCACCTCTGTCCTTGGCCTGCCTCACCGCGGACTCTCCCACCGTGAGCAGCCATGGCCGTGCAACCCATCCTCCCCACCAAGCCCGATGACAGTACACCATGGCTGAGCCCATGGCTGAGCGCCACCCATGCCCCGAAGAACTCTGTGAATCGGGGGAGGTGAATCCCCATGAACTCTATGAAGAGTGAAAGTTATTTTGAAAATTATAGTCATAGGATTGGGGATATGGGTCATATTGAATCGGATAATCCCAATTCGACATATATAGTTGGTTCATATTGTACATAGCCGGGTTGGAGTTATCCGAGTCAAATGAGATCGGGGTGAAATATGGATTTATGTTAGGACTGAAAAAATTATGTTGTTAAAATCTATTTCACAATTTACAAAAAAGAAAAACAAAAAAACAAACAACAAATAAAGAAAGACGAAAAAGAAAAACAAGCCTATGTTAGGGTTGGCTTAGACCTAGACGACTCCTAACTGGTTAGACTGTCCACGGGGGGTACATCGTCAGAATCTGACCACAAGTTAATCGGTCAGGTAGGGGCAAGATCAGTGGGAGATATCCGTGCCGGAGCAGCGGGCCTAATTATGCCAAATCACTGTTTTTCGAGGTTTCGCCTCTTAATCCCCAACCTTGGACACCGATTTGACAAGAGTCAACTTCCCCCTTAGGTCAATCTCTTAAATGAGTACGAGATGTCCCTAGGGGCCAACGTCTAGCAATTTTTATTAAGGCTTGGGTTGTGTGAGTGGAAAGGTGATTTTTGGGCTAAGGGAGGATAATGACTTTCCCACCTTATGTTGTTTTGAGTTTTGCCCTTAAGTTCAATTCGTGCAAGTGTGTAATATAGATAAGAATGAACACACAAAGAGAGTAAATCACCCACGTGTTTGTCCTAACTATATGCTGATTAGTCTACAGTTCTGCATTATTATATCACATTTCCCTACTGATTTATGAATAAAATGTCGGTCTAAACTGTATTTTGGTCTCTCTTGCAGATAATCAAGTCAAGAAGAGAAAAAAGGGTAATAAGAGCTTAATTAAACCCATTTTTGGGTAATTAAATCTGGATTTCTTGGAGGCCAAGAAAGGGAGCTACTAGAAGATGCATTGAACCTAAACCTTTGCGCACGTCAGACGAATATTCGGATGAAAATAACCATATCTGAGCACATCTCGAAGGTCCTCGAAGCGAGGCTAATATGCTCGCCAAAACCAGAGACCTAAGTCCCTGGTTTGGCCGCGGAAACGCGGCTATAACATCGTTTCCATGGCCCTATGGTGGGCCCACACGTTGATTTTCGACACGTGGCCTCGTCTCGTCTTTCAGATCTTCTTTTGCCTATAAAACCCCTGCAGAGGCCTGGAACGAAAGCAGATTGAGAAATAGGCTAGGTTTTCTCTCTTTTAGTGTAGGTTAGTGTAGGTGTTCTTCTTTTATTTTCTTTTCTTTTATATTTTCATTTCATTTTTAGATCATGTATTAGGGCTGAGAGATTCAGAGAAAGAAAGAGAGATTGATGTAATAAATAGTGACAATCTTGTTGGCCCAAGGTTACAATCACCCTTGTTTAGTATATTTTGATGATTACAAAACATATTAGTTATTTGTACTAATAACAATTATTGTTTAAGTGTGTTTCAGGTTTATCATCACACTAGAAGTACTCTCACTCAAATACAAGGTTCTTGGACTCAAGACAATTCAATTTGGGCTCAAGTTGCAAATATTGAAGATCAAGTGAAGATAGCCCACCTTGAAGAATAGCCTTGAAGTTTTTTAGCAAGTTTGTAAGTTTAGAATGTTAAAGTTTGAATATAAGAAATTTGGCTCTAGGATTTGCACACACACTTGTTTCATGTATTTCCTATGTTTTGAAAAACTTGTTTAAAAACATGTACCAAAGCTTTAGTTTATGCCTTAGTTTATATATACATGTACCAAAGCTTTATATCTTGAAAAACTTGTTCTAAAACATGTATATAAACTATTTTCTGCATAATACTTAGCTATAGGTATTTTCAAAATGTTTTCACAAAAATTCCCTCTTCAAAACAGCCCAGTTTTCAGCCTCAGGCAACATCGGTCGACCGGCCCGGTCGACCGGCGTTGTGCCTGGACATGCACTGTTTGTGCATGTCCGTCGGTCGACCGGACCGGTCGACCGACAGAGAGCCTTCTGCTCTCAGGAAATTTCGGTCGACCGGACCGGTCGACCGGAAGAAGGAAACTGTGTTTCCTCCTTTTTGGTCGGTCGACCGGACCGGTCGACCGGGAGCCAACGGCTATATCCAGCTAGGCTGGCGGTCGACCGGACCGGTCGACCGCCAAGCCTGCAACTCAGCAACGGCTCTTTCCTCTTTGGGATTTTCTGAAAAACTGTTTCTTTTTCTGTTTTAGCAGATTTTTGGAGAGTGGTTGGGGAGCTTTTGCAGGTTGAATTAGGTGAAAAGAAATTGTTTTTAACCTATTTTCTAACCCTATAAATAGAGGAGAAGTCTCTCTTGCTCATTACTTAGAAAAATCCTCAAGTTTTGTTGTTTTCAAAAGAGAAAAGAAAAATTGTTTTAAGCCTTCAATTCCTACTCTTTCAAGATTGTTTTTCAGTTGTGTTTGATTCTCTATATCACTCTACAACTGAAGTTTTCTCACCACACTTCATAGAGCCAAAAATTCTATACTCATTCTATAGTGAATACTCATTCTATAGTGAAGTTGTAATTGAAGTGAGAGTGTTTGTAAAAGAAATTGAGAAAAGTGTAGTGATCAAGTTGTGATCACTTTGTTCTTGTAATTCCTTCTTGTGGAGCAACCTCTTCGGTAGAGGTCCTTTGTACTCGGTGGAGCTCGGTGCTCGGTCTTCGGTAGACCCAATTGTAAAGGCATCCTCGGTGGATAGTGGAAACCCTTCACGGAGGTGAAGGCGGGGACTAGAGCAAGTGTGCTCGAACCTCGAAACAAATCATCTTGTTTGCGATTGCCTTTGCGTTCTTCTTGCTTTTAATTTCTATTGCTTTATATTGCCTTGAATTAATTGCTTGAGAACTAACCCTCTACTTGTGGAATCTTGTGTTGTTTACCTTACTTGCTATACTTGTTGTTTTACATTGTGAGCATTTCATCTTCATCATCATACTTGGCATTGATCGATCACACCTCAATACAACACGGTTGCATTACGCACCTCTAACCCATTTAAGGGGAATTGGGAGGAAGGAGTTCAGAACCTCGCAAGGGGTATTCGGCTCTTAGTCGTGTTTGAGAGATCGTTGCATCACTCATTTAATTAAAGTTTAAAAGATCACTAGATTAGCATTCACACCTATTCACCCCCCCTCTAGGTGTTTTTCAATTGGTATCAGAGCTTGGACTCTAGGATTTGGTTTAACAACCTTAGAGAAGATCCTAATTTGCTAATCATTTCATTCATATTCATATAGTAAAAATGGCCGATGGAATTAAGACCCCTCCTAAGTTTGATGGACTTAACTTTCCCATATGGAAGGTTAAGATGACCGTGTTTTTGCAATCTCTAGGTAGCCGAGTTGCAAAGGCCGTGACTAAGTCCTTTAGTGTACCCCCCGGTGACGAATCCACTTGGTCCGAAATAGAGACTAAGGAATTCGATGCCAATGCCAAAGCTCACTATGCACTTCTACAAGCCCTAAATGATGATGACATAGCTAGGGTTATACATTGCAAATCCGCATTTGAGATTTGGTCACACTTGATAGTCACTCATGAGGGGACCTCACAAGTTAAGAAGGCTAAGATTGACCTTCTTCGGTCTCAATATGAAACATTTAGCATGCAAGACAATGAAACCATAGATGATATGGTTACAAGGTTTACCAAGATTACTAATGGACTCTCTTCTTTAGGTGAAGATATCAACAATGATCAAAGAGTAAGGAAGATCATCCGGGCTCTTCCTCCTTCATGGGAAGTTAAAGCAACAACCTTGAAGGAACTCAACGACAATGAAGAGATGGAGCTTATAGGTCTCATTGGGAACCTCAAAACCCATGAGATGGAAAGGAAAGCAAGAGAGGACATGGCTCCTACCAAGAAGAAGACTATTGCCTTCAAGTGTCAATCATCACACTCCGACGAAGATGATGAAGAAGAAGATGACGAAGAGCTCTCACTTCTAGTCAAAAATGTTCGGAGGATGTACAACAAGGCAAAGTTTCAAGGTAGAAGGAGATGGCAAGGAGGCAAAGAAGAAAGGAAGATTGTGTGCTTCAATTGCCAAAAACCGGGACACATAGTTGCGGAGTGTCCGGACAAAGCAAAGCCCTCCACATCAAAGAAGCCATACAAGAAGAAGGCTATGAAGGCAACTTGGGATTCGGAGACCGAATCCGAAGAGGAGATAGACACCGCCAACATGTGCTTCATGGCTAATGAAGGCACAAGCAAGGTAACCTCTTCCCCTTCTCATAATGATGAACTTTCTATGGATGAGTTAGAAGAAGCTTTTGTTGAGTTGTCACAAAACTATGATTTCTTAAAGAAAAAGTATTTAAAAATGAAAAAGGAAAATGAATCTTTAAGTCATCAAGTTTTTACTCTTACAAAAGAAAAGGATAATTTAGTTTCCACTTTGACCACTACTAAAAATGATTTTGAAAAATATAAGACTTCTTGCAAGGGTAAGGCCCCACTAATTGACTCTAATGAAGTTTCCATGCTTAGGGAAAGATTAGACTCATTAAGTGTTGTTTTGAAAAATTGTGAATTTGATAAGAAAAGGATTGAGGCTATGTTTCCTAAGAAACAAGCCCCAAAGAAAAATGCTCATGCTCATGTTCATGTTCATGCTACACAACCTAAACAACATGGCAAACCCAAAAGCATGCTCACACTACTACACATACACATCATGCATTCATGTATAGAAAAGTGTACTCATGTTCACATTGTGGGCGGAAAGGACACCTAGCAAATTTTTGTTATGATAGACTAAGTGCATCACATCATAATGTTTGGGTTCGTAACACTAACTTTCAAGGACCCAAGAAAGTTTGGGTACCAAAGTCAACAATTATTTTAAATGATGTAGGTACTTTCCAAAGCCCAACGACGTAGAGGTTTGTGGTATCTTGATAGCGGTTGCTCAAGGCACATGACTTGGGACATCAACAACTTTGCAACCCTATCAAGATATCATGAAGGTGGCACCGTCACCTTCGGAGATGACGCCAAGGGTAAAATCATCGGTATTGGTAATGTAAAACTTGGCACCTCTCCTTTAATTGAAAATGTGGTTTTAGTTGATGGCCTCAAGCATAATCTCTTGAGTGTTAGTCAACTTTGTGATAAAGGTTTTGATGTAGTTTTGACAATGTTGCTTGTAAAGTAATTGATAGAACTTCCAATGTTTGTGTATTTTCCGGTTTTCGTGAAAGCAATGTTTATATGATTGATATGTTAAATATGTCTTGTAATATTACTTGTTTAAAAGCCCTCGATGATGACTCTTGGTTGTGGCATAGGAGATTAGGGCATATTTCTTTTGATCATATTTCTAGATTAAATTCAAAGGAAATGGTGAAAGGTATTCCTTCATTGAATTTTGAAAAGGACCGAGTTTGTGACTCATGTCAATTTGGGAAACAAACTAAGTCTTCTTTCAAGTCAATTAAGGATATCATGACATCACGTCCTTTGGAATTAATCCATATGGATCTTTTTGGCCCAACACAAACCAAAAGTCTAAGTGGGAATAGATTTGCTTATGTTTTGGTTGATGATTTTTCAAGATTTACATGGGTTTTCTTTCTTGAACATAAAAACCAAGCATTTTCGTATTTCCAAACTTTTAAGAAAAGAGTAGAAAAAGAAAAAGATTCTTTGATTTTGAGAATAAGAAGTGATAGAGGAGGTGAATTCATTAACCAACCCTTTACCACTTTTTGTGATGAACATGGAATAAAGCATGAACTTTCTTGTCCTAGAACTCCACAACAAAATGGAGTAGTTGAACGGAAAAATAGAACATTACAAGAGATGGCTAGGACAATGCTAAGTGAATACGGTCTACCACATTATTTGTGGGCCGAGGCCGTTAATACATCATGCTACATATCAAATCGTGTTTTCTTGTGTAAAAATACTACTAAGACTTCTTTTGAAATGTATTTTTCTAGAAAACCTAATGTTTCCTATTTTAAAGTTTTTGGTTGCAAATGCTTTGTTTTAAACACAAAAGATAATTTAGGAAAGTTTGATGCTAGATCTTATGAGGCTATTTTTGTAGGTTACTCAAACACTAGTAAGGCTTATAGAGTTTTCATTAGATCATCTTTGACTATTGAAGAGTCTATTCATGTTAAGTTTGAGGAATCTAACAAGTTTGTTAAGAATGTTGTAGAAATAGATGCCTTGCATGAAGGCTTGGAGAAAGTCACCTTGGAGGATGCTTCTACCATGGGAGACAAGCCAAAGGATGATGATGGAAGTGAAGCCAAAGTGGAAGAGGCCCAAGGAAATGAACATCAAACAAATGAGGTAGAGCCTACTCAACCACTACCAAAGGATTGGAGATTCAACCCTCATCATCCCAAGGACCTCGTCATAGGTGAAGTATCAAAAGGGGTAACTACTCGTTCTAAAATTCAAGATTTTTGTGGCCACTTTGCATTTATTTCACACATTGAACCCAAAAATGTCCTCGAGGCCGAGGCCGATTCATATTGGTTGCTAGCTATGCAAGAAGAGCTCAATCAATTTGAGCGCAACCAAGTATGGCACCTTGTTCCTAGGCCCCACGATAGACCAACAATTGGTACTAAGTGGATCTTTAAGAACAAGTTGGATGAATCGGGTAATGTAGTTAGAAACAAGGCTAGGTTAGTTGCCCAAGGTTACACTCAAATCGAAGGGATCGATTTTGAAGAAACCTTTGCACCCGTAGCACGGCTTGAAGCCATACGGATGACACTAGCATTTGCCTCATATAAAGATTTCAAATTGTTTCAAATGGATGTTAAAAGTGCTTTTCTAAATAGTTTTATTGAAGAGGAAGTGTATGTTGAACAACCCCCCGGGTTTGTTGATCCTACACATCCGGATTTTGTTTTTAAATTAGACAAAGCTCTTTATGGTTTAAAACAAGCCCCTAGGGCTTGGTATGAAAGATTGTCTTCATTTTTGATTTCCAATGGTTTTAAGAAAGGTAAAATTGACACAACATTGTTTACAAAACATGTAGAAAAAGATATTCTTATTGTGCAAATTTATGTAGATGATATTATTTTTGGTTCTACTAATGAATCTCTTTGCAAAGCTTTTGAGTCATGCATGAAGGATGAATTTGAAATGTCTATGATGGGGGAACTCAACTATTTCCTTGGACTCCAAATCAAGCAAAGGAAGGATGGGATCTTCATCAATCAAGCCAAGTACACAAAGGAACTAATCAAAAGATTCGGGCTTGAAGGATCAAAAGTAAGCAAAACTCCCATGGCAACAACTACCAAGCTTGACAAGGATGAACAAGGTAAAAGTGTAGACATTAAACTTTATAGAAGCATGATTGGTAGTTTGCTTTATTTGACGGCTAGTAGGCCGGATATCATGTTTTCCGTTTGTTTATGTGCACGTTTTCAATCATGTCCTAAGGAATCACACTTAATAGCGGTAAAACGCATAATTAGGTATCTTAAGGGCACAATTGAATTGGGTTTGTGGTATCCTAAAACCGGATTATTTGAAATGAAGAGTTTTTCGGATGCCGACTATGCGGGTTGTAGGGTAGATAGGAAGAGCACAAGTGGAACATGTCAATTCTTAGGTAATTGTCTTGTATCTTGGTCTTCCAAAAAGCAAAATTCGGTAGCCCTATCAACCGCCGAGGCGGAGTATGTTGCGGCCGGAGCTTGTTGTGCACAAGTTCTTTGGATGAAACATACTCTCCTTGACTATGATTTACATTTTGATCATGTTAAGATTTTTTGTGATAATACTAGTACAATTCACATGACCAAAAATGCTAATCAACATAGTAAAACCAAGCACATTGATATTAGGTATCATTTTCTTAGAGATCACTTTGAAAAAGGTGATATTGATATTGACTATGTTTCTACCGATTTTCAACTTGCCGATATTTTCACTAAACCTTTAGATTATGCAAGATTTTCATTTATTTGTGGTGAGTTGAATGTATGTATGATTGATTCTTAAAATATTTTTGTTTTGATATGTTTGTGTTTTGATCTGTTTTAACCCTTTTTGATGTATGACAAAAAGGGGAGAAAAAATATATAAGTTTGGAGAAAAAGAAGAATATAAGTTGATTAAAATTGTTGGGAGAAAAATATACTAGTTTGAATATACTTAGATTTTTGAAAATAATAAATTTGTTCATTATTTGGTTTTCCTTGTCAAAATTTATGGTGATGACTTTTTCAAATGCTTTATGTATGATTTCATAGTTTTTCATATTCATGATAGATACATAGCATTGTTTGAGGGGGAGCTTTCCAAGCTTTTTCCTCTCTTTATTTGTTTAATAACTATATGTTTTGTCATCATCAAAAAGGGGGAGATTGTTGGCCCAAGGTTACAATCACCCTTGTTTAGTATATTTTGATGATTACAAAACATATTAGTTATTTGTACTAATAACAATTGTTGTTTAAGTGTGTTTCAGGTTTATCATCACACTAGAAGTACTCTCACTCAAATACAAGGTTCTTGGACTCAAGACAATTCAATTTGGGCTCAAGTTGCAAATATTGAAGATCAAGTGAAGATAGCCCACCTTGAAGAATAGCCTTGAAGTTTTTTAGCAAGTTTGTAAGTTTAGAATGTTAAAGTTTGAATATAGGAAATTTGGCTCTAGGATTTGCACACACACTTGTTTCATGTATTTCCTATGTTTTGAAAAACTTGTTTAAAAACATGTACCAAAGCTTTAGTTTATGCCTTAGTTTATATATACATGTACCAAAGCTTTATATCTTGAAAAACTTGTTCTAAAACATGTATATAAACTATTTTCTGCATAATACTTAGCTATAGGTATTTTCAAAATGTTTTCACAAAAATTCCCTCTTCAAAACAGCCCAGTTTTCAGCCTCAGGCAACATCGGTCGACCGGCCCGGTCGACCGGCGTTGTGCCTGGACATGCACTGTTTGTGCATGTCCGTCGGTCGACCAGACCGGTCGACCGACAGAGAGCCTTCTGCTCTCGGGAAATTTCGGTCGACCGGACCGGTCGACCGGAAGAAGGAAACTGTGTTTCCTCCTTTTTGGTCGGTCGACCGGACCGGTCGACCGGGAGCCAACGGCTATATCCAGCTAGGCTGGCGGTCGACCGGACCGGTCGACCGCCAAGCCTGCAACTCAGCAACGGCTCTTTCCTCTTTGGGATTTTCTGAAAAACTGTTTCTTTTTCTGTTTTAGCAGATTTTTGGAGAGTGGTTGGGGAGCTTTTGCAGGTTGAATTAGGTGAAAAGAAATTGTTTTTAACCTATTTTCTAACCCTATAAATAGAGGAGAAGTCTCTCTTGCTCATTACTTAGAAAAATCCTCAAGTTTTGTTGTTTTCAAAAGAGAAAAGAAAAATTGTTTTAAGCCTTCAATTCCTACTCTTTCAAGATTGTTTTTCAGTTGTGTTTGATTCTCTATATCACTCTACAACTGAAGTTTTCTCACCACACTTCATAGAGCCAAAATTTCTATACTCATTCTATAGTGAAGTTGTAATTGAAGTGAGAGTATTTGTAAAAGAAATTGAGAAAAGTGTAGTGATCAAGTTGTGATCACTTTGTTCTTGTAATTCCTTCTTGTGGAGCAACCTCTTCGGTAGAGGTCCTTTGTACTCGGTGGAGCTCGGTGCTCGGTCTTCGGTAGACCCAATTGTAAAGGCATCCTCGGTGGATAGTGGAAACCCTTCACGGAGGTGAAGGCGGGGACTAGAGCAAGTGTGCTCGAACCTCGAAACAAATCATCTTGTTTGCGATTGCCTTTGCGTTCTTCTTGCTTTTAATTTCTATTGCTTTATATTGCCTTGAATTAATTGCTTGAGAACTAACCCTCTACTTGTGGAATCTTGTGTTGTTTACCTTACTTGCTATACTTGTTGTTTTACATTGTGAGCATTTCATCTTCATCATCATACTTGGCATTGATCGATCACACCTCAATACAACACGGTTGCATTACGCACCTCTAACCCATTTAAGGGGAATTGGGAGGAAGGAGTTCAGAACCTCGCAAGGGGTATTCGGCTCTTAGTCGTGTTTGAGAGATCGTTGCATCACTCATTTAATTAAAGTTTAAAAAGATCACTTGATTAGCATTCACACCTATTCACCCCCCCTCTAGGTGTTTTTCAAATCTATGTAAAGATGTCTCCTTTCTTCTTCATTGTAATCTTCTCCATCTTCTACATGATGCTTAGCTAATTTTCTTCTCATGGCAATCTAACTACTAACCACTAACCATTTAACCACTTACTTGATAATCCACATGAATCTAATAGCCTCTACAAGGCCTTGCTCTTGCAAGAGCCATTGATGGCTCATGATGATGGCTTCTAACATTCTAACATTTTTAACATCTAACCCACTAACTTGCTAACTTACAAATGCTAACTTTATTTCATGCTCACCTCTAACCATTTTTAATGATCTAATAGTAACTTGCAACTTGTTGTGTGGTATGAATGTGTTATTTGAATGTAGAAGAACAATCTTATGAGTCATGCTTTGTATCGTCTCTTGAAGCCAAAAATTAGTGATGGCCAAGGATCCATGTGAGTCAACTATCGCTAAGAGGTTAGCATGATTAGTAGAGCAATTAGTACTTAGTATCCATGAGTTTTCTTTTATCTTATTTTAAAAATTAATTTCAGAACCCTTTTACCAACTTTGTTTCATTTACTTTTTGTTTTTGATACTTTCTAAATCACTTCACCTTTCTTTGCTTTTATTTTACCGACTCTGCAGCCATATCTTATTTGTTTTCACTTTGCATTTTTATCACCTTCTCACATATCATTTCTGGATTTCTTTTCTTTTATTTTTCTCATTCTTTAACAAAGAAGAACTTGTTAACTACTAACGTGAAGAAGAACTGTTAATGCTTTTATCGCCTCCCGTCCTGTGGATTTGACCCGTTGAGCCAAAGTAATAACAAAAGTATCAAGGGAACATTAGCACACATACATAATTATACTGATTTCAAAAGACACGTTTTCAAGTGCTTGTTTCGCCCTGATCAAATTTTGGCGCCGTTGCCGGGGATGGGAATGATTTAGACTCACGTTTTTGTTAACATTTTCTTCTCTGTTTTGGTATGCAGGTTATAATTGCAGAAACTGAACATTGCAGAAAGTTAAGCTTGCTTGCATCTCTCTGCTCAAGAAAGCAGGGAGCTGTTGCTTAAACATTTACCACGGAATCTCATTAAAAGCCGCGGAAACGCGGCTCATTTTTTGAGATCTTGGACTTATGTTTTGCAGGCTGCTTCTATATTGCATATATCTGTGATTTCTGCTATCTGTTTTCTGTTTTGATTGCCTACACATTGTAATAAATTAAAGAACTAAAATATGGTATTTGGACGCTTTTAAAACGATTAGACATTTGCACTTAGGCACATGTCAAATTTCAATTTCAATATTGTAGGCTGTCTAAAAATCACCAAGACAAGCCACCAAAACACAGAGATCCAAGATCCAGGCGCAAGGCTAAATGTGACAATCAAGACGCGAGAGATAGCCCGCGTCTCAGCATCAAGGCGCGTCAGCCCGAAGCCCGCGTCTCAGCATCAAGGCGCGTCGGCCCGAAGCCCGCGTCTCAGCATCAAGGCGCGTCGGCCCGAAGCCCGCGTCTCAGCATCAAGACGCGTCGGCTCGACACCACGTCTCGGTTGCAACTACCCCGATTATGGCGCCATCCGCCGCCCATGTAGCGGGGAAGTTGGCCCTCATCGTGGAGCACTTTTAGGGGGCACGATCACCCCCTAAAAACCCTATAAATAGTCCCATCACTATTGAAGGAGGGTCGACAATTATCAGAGGAAAGAGAGACAACAACAAGAGAGGACGTCGACAATTATCAGAGGAAAGAGAGACAACAACAAGAGAGGACGTCGACAATTATCGGAGGAAAGGCAGACAACAGCAAAAAAGAGAGATCATCGACAGAGAGAGAGAAAACCCTTCAGCGAGCTTACTGAGTACTAGCCGCTCTTCGCCTACCTCCTCTTCTAGAGTTTTGGTAGACGGAGCTGAGTTACTCCCTCTACCGACCGAAGAGAAGATCCCCGACGGTCCGAACAGTCATCCGGTCAACGGAGAACAAGATTCACTCTCCACCGCCACACGAAGAACCCAGCACTAAACAAAGGGGGAATTCAAGATTCAATATTCCCCCTCCCTTGTAACCGGAAGATTAAGCCGGCTGTAATCTTTTCCATCTGATTCCAGGAAGCGTTACACCAGCCAACCCCCTCTCCGTGTCAAACAAGAGATGGCGACTCCGCTGGGGACTACTTTCGTCACTGACGAACAGATCGTGGCGCAGGATGATGTTCTCCGTAAGGGGAAGATGGTCGAAACACTCGTTGTCGAGTTCGACCAGGCGAAGTATGAAGAGTTCCTCTCTTCTGGCTCCAAGAGCCCAAAGACCCGCGTCTGCCGCAGGGTCTCAACTGAAAAGCTACCCGAAGCCCAATCTGAGGCTCTGCCGGGTGCCGATGCCCACTGTGCCAAGACAAGTTCACGCGCCAACGCCTCCCAGAAGGCCCGCGTGACCTCAGGCACTGCTGTTGCGATCAACCGCGTCGCACAGAACACACGCGCCAACGCCTCCCAGAAGGCCCGCGTGGTCCCAGGCACCACTGTTGCTGCGATCAACCGCGTCGCGCAGAATACCCGCGTCAACGTCTCTCAGGAGACCCGCGTGGTGAACACTCTTGGTTCTATAAACCGGGATGTTGTTGGTTTCTCTCCACCTCCTCGACGCAACCGGAATGCTGAGCGTCGACAGAGGAGACGCGCGCGTCAACTCCAAGTCGGAACCGTTGGTTGTCTGACTGGGGGTGGACGCGGCGTACAATCTGATGCCTTGCCCGCACCTCGTCCAGTGCGTGAGATCCGCGTTTGGCGACCCAAACGTAAGACCCCTCAAGTTGAGTCCTCTGAGGACCAACTCATCAAACGCCAGGGTGAAACCTCCGCGTCTTTTCAAACGCAGGAAGTACGCACTCATAGGCGTGGGGCCCAGCAGCCCACTCTCTCTCAAGCAACTCTGCCTAAACGCATCAGGCAGCAACGCGAGACTCGCGCGCGCGTCATACAGCCGCGTCATGAGAGCCGCGTCCCTGAAGTCTGCGTCCAGGCTGAACAGCACATGACTGTCTCCCGTCTTCGACGTTGCGAGACCAGTCTCTTTAATCCCCCTCCCACGGATTTGAGGGATTATTTGACAAGGAAAAGAAGTGCCAATCAAGCCACTTCGTCATGCTGCTGTCAGCAACTCATCCATATGCTCTCTGGATGCCATTATGGATCAGGCGTGCACCAGCAGTCCTTAATCAGACAGCTGACCCTGATTCCCCCGTCAGCCAAAAGAAGACGCTCCCACAGGAGGAGAACCTTCTCAGATGTTGAGTACCCGGAGTTTACTGCAAACATGACTAGCAGAAGCAAGGGAAAACAACCAATGGTCAACTCAGAGGAATCTGACTCTGAGCCGGAAAGGGGGTGTATCAACACACTCGCACCGGACAGGGGCCATTTCCCCAATTGACTATAATGCCTTAGCCCGCGGCATTAGAATGGGTGATTCTCACTCCGCTATAGTGGAGTCGCAGGCTTCAAACTCTTCCGTCGAGAAGGAGGCTTCCGCCTACATGGCAGACACTCCTGAGGAGACGGCCAGGCGTTTAGAACAGACGCAGAAGCACCAGATGGATATAATCGCCTCTCAACAGAGATCCATTGACTCCCTCAAGCATATGCTTGAGAAATTGCTTGAAGAAAGAGCGAGATCTCCTCCTAGACGGCCGAAGGGGAAAGGGAGAAAGGGAGGAAGCCCACCCTCCGAACCTTCCGACGAGACACGACGATCTACCTCGGATGTGTCCAAGCCCTCGTCGCAGGCAAGAAGCGACCAAGACCAGGAGAAGACTCATGCTAAGAGGATGAGTCAATTGGAACGACGCCTCGAGGCCCTTGCCAATCGCAAAGACCTCCAAGAAGCTGGAGTGGTCCGGCCCTATCCGGCTGAGTGGGACTTAGTTCCATACCCTCCTAAGTTCAAGGCTCCAACCCTCCAAGCATTCGACGGGAAGGGGTCACCCAACCAGCACATCTACTACTTCAAATCCCAGACCGGGAATGTGGTAGATAATGACGCCATCCTGGCGCGACTGTTCATCGGCACCCTGAAAGGGTTGGCTTTTGAGTGGTTTATGAAGCTCCCGGAGGGTTCTATCAAGAACTGGGGGGATCTAGAGAAGCTGTTCTTGACACGCTTCTTCGAAGATGACTCCGAAGTCACAATGCCCACCCTTTTAGCTACCAAACAGCGGAGAGGGGAGTCCGTCAAATCTTTCGTGGAAAGATTTCGGAACACGGCACTCTGGTGCCCAAGCGGTATGACCCAGGCCACCCTGGTGGAAACATGCCGCCACAATCTCCAAACCTCACTCCTTACTCAAATAGGAGTTGCTGAAAGCCGCACCTGGAAGCAGTTAGTCCAACAGGGTGAACAGGCTGAGGAGATTGTTGCCCGTGTCAAGGCAGAGGAAGGCAAGCTGCGGCCGGAAAGGTCGACAAGGCGTGCACCGGCACCAGACACCTCCCTCCAGACGAAGCGGAAGGATAACTTGGCGACGGAGACCAAATCTCCCACCAAACCTCAAACAGGCAGGGCAAGTGGCTCTTCAAGCCAGCCACGCCCCAACAAGCAGTATTCCTTCAAGGAGGAACACGTCGATTCGCTCTTCAAGCTACTCAACAAGAGCAATCGACTGAAGCTCCCTGAAATTAGACGCCCGGAGGAAATCGGCAAGACCGACAATCCCAACTACTGCATGTACCACAGGATGTTGGGACATCCTACCAAAAGCTGCTACATCTTCAAAGATATCCTTCAGGCTTTGATTGACGCGGAGGTGCTCAAGCTCCGACCAGAGCAGAAGAAGGTCACGGCCAATGTAACGTCGGTTCTCCAGTTCGGGAGACAACCTCCAACGCCTGCGGGGGTAACTCCTATTCCAAGGGGAGAATTAAGAGTGGTCAACACAGACCCTCACCAGCAGCAGGAGAAGGGCTTGGTAGCCGTCCCTACACCTCAGGGGGAAACCATGTGGGTCCACCCTGACCTCGTCGATGAACAACAATGGACTACTGTAACCAACAGGAAGTCCAAGGGCAAGGCAAAAGCTTCGTCCTGCCATGTGGTATGTGCTTCCTCCCGAGAAGCAGAGGATGATGTTCCCTCGCTGACTGATTCAGAAGAGGAAACAATAGTCCTGGCCGCAGAGCCCAGCCAACCGATGGCGGGGACCCGTTCAGGACAGGCATACTTGAAGCAGTACGGCGAGACGGCAGCGGCTTCTCCGCAACCAGCCGTAGAATCAGCCAAGCCCTCCGCAAAGCCACCTATGGCGAAACAGAAGGAGACTCGATTCTCTCGAGCCCTTCCAAAAGGTGCAGCGGAAGGATCCTCGACACCTTACCACTTCGATGTCTTGGCTCAACTAGCCAACATCCCGGCACGCATCACCTTGTATGAACTCCTGAGGCTATCAAAGTCAACCAGAGAGGCTCTGCAAGAAGCTCTGGCGAATGCTGAGGCCTTCGTGACCCAGGTACCGAAGGAGGAAGATGTAGAGGATTGCCTCCACACTTCCCAGAATGCCCCCTGCATCACCTTCACGGCAGATGATATGCAGGTGAAAGGGAAACATGATCGACCCCTGTACTTCACAGGTTACATCGGATCATCTGAGGTGAACCGCATTCAGGTAGATCCAGGGTCCGCATTGAGCATTATGCCCCGCCGAGTCATGCAACACCTCGGCATCCCTACCCACCGTCTGAGCCCTACACAGATGACCATCTACGGGTTCAATGCCAACGGCACCTGTCCGATGGGGAAGATCAAGCTCAAGTGCCAGATTGGGAGCCTCAAGTCGGAGGTGACATGCTATGTCATCGACGCCGACACTTCCTACAATCTGCTGCTAGGACGACCATGGATCCACCGCAACTCCATCGTTCCCTCCACTCTTCACCAAGTCATGAAATACATTGACGCGAGTGGGAAGGTGCAAACGTTGGTTGCCGAAAGGTATCCGTTCAAGGGAGTCGAGAATTATTTCACGGATTCCCTTTTATATCAGGATCCGGTGGACGAAACCCCGCAACTGGAGGCGCCAGACTCTGGTAATGAGGCTGACACTGAGCCCGAGCAAGAAAAGTGCCTGTGGGAGTTAAAACCACTTGTAAAGAGCACTAATAAGCTCGATGTTGATAATACCACCGACGATGCAGGCGGTTGGTATATTAATGAGAATCTAGACTTTGAATATTTTTCTGCGTGTGCATCCGATTCAATACCGTCGGATACTACTACCGACGTAGACGATGACATCTGGTCGGCAATGGATGCTTTGACATCATTGCATGTACCAGTAAAATCATCTTTCGGGACATACCAGGATAATGGCGATGCGCAGGAATCTATATTCTTGGTTCCGGCAAGACGAAAAGGCCAAAGACCGATACTTTTTGGGCGAATCTCGTCTGAACCAATGCCCCGCGAAGAATCGGAAAGCGAGGAGGAATCCCCTCAGCTCGATCATTATGAATCGAAAGCACTTAGAATGATGAAACAAATGGGGTACGATATAACCAACAAGCCCGGGTTAAACTTCGACAAAGGAAGGAGGACGCTACTTCGATCCTTTGTGCCAAAAGGGAAGGCCCCCGATTATTATCATCGGACGCGCAGGGGTTGGGCTATGTATCAACTCCGGTCCCATCAGCCTCTGATTCTCAAGAATCGTCGAGCAACGATTGCTCTTCAGACACGTCATCATGAGAGTCAGATGTCAGTGTCGGCAACATCTTCAAAGGGCTTTCAGTAAACATGGTTTCAACAGGCCATCTGGAAGATGAAGTTGAAGAAATGATCCAACCTGATACAGATCCTTGGATCAAGCATTTGAATGCTCTTTGGGATATCCGCTTTGAACAGCGTGAGCCACCCACAGATGACAAGGTTGTTCAGATCAACCTAGGAGATGAGACCAACCCCAAGCCCATCTTCATAAGTGACGGCCTGTCGCCTCCAGAGAAGAAGGATCTAATATCTCTTGTACAAGAGTATATAGATGTCTTCGCCTGGAATTATGAGGACATGCCTGGACTTGATCCTCAAGTGGCTATGCATCGCCTCAACATCAATCCGGACATGAATCCTGTTAAACAACAGCAGCGACGGTTCCGTCCAGAGATAATGGAGGCAATTCAATCAGAAGTCAGAAAGCTCATCGATTCTGGCTTCATCCGGGAAGAACAACATCCCGACTGGGTAGCCAACATCGTCCCCGTCGCCAAGAAGAATGGGAAGATCCAGATCTGCATCGACTTCCGTGATCTAAACGAGGCCTGCCCCAAAGACGAATTCCCATTGCCAATCACAGATGTCATGATTGACAATACTTGTGGATTCGAGCGAATGTCCTTTATGGACGGGTTCTCAGGATACAATCAAATCAAGATGTATCCCGATGACGAAAAGCATACCTCATTCAGGACTCCTCTAGGGGTATATTGCTACACCGTCATGCCCTTCGGACTGAAAAATGCAGGGGCAACATACCAAAGGGCCATGAACGCCATTTTCCATCAGCAAATGCGGAAAACGGTGGAATGCTATGTCGATGACATCGCGGTGAAGAGTCGCACTAAAGGTGATCACATAGCAGACCTGAAGGTGGTCTTCGACATCATGCGGGCTCATCAATTGAAGATGAACCCCACCAAATCCTTCCTGGGGGTAGCCAGTGGCAAATTCCTAGGATTTGTTGTGACTTCCACAGGAATCTATTTGGATCCAGAGAAAGTCCGCGCTATCCAAGAGATGCAACCCCCCAGAAGCCTCAAGGAGCTCAGGGGATTACAAGGACGATTGGCGTACATCCGCAGGTTCATATCAAACCTTTCCGGGAGATGCCAACTCTTCGCCAAGCTGATGAAAAAGGGTGTTTCATTCATTTGGGACGACGCTTGTCAAAAAGCATTTGAGGAGATCAAACACTACCTCACCCAACCACCAGTCCTTGCAGCTCCGGTGTCCGGAAAGCCTTTCCTGGTGTACGTCCGAGCAATGGATCATTCCCTGGGAGCTCTACTAGCTCAGAATGATGAACAAGGACGAGAACAGGCAATCTACTATCTGAGTAGAACAATGATCGGAGCCGAACATCGGTACAACCCGATCGAGAAGGAATGTTTGGCACTAGTGTTCGCCATTCAGAAAATGCGACACTATCTGGTAGGCCAAACTATAAATGTCATATCAAAAGTCAACCCTCTGAGGTTACTTATGACAAAGCCTTCTTCACTAAATGGCCGGCTGGCAAAATGGGCCATATTACTATCACAATATGAGATGCATTTTCTGCCACAAAAGGCTATTAAGGGGCAAGCAGTGGCGGACTTCCTAGCTGAACACCCAGATCCGAGGGCAGCCAAACTCTATGAGGATCTCCCAGACGAGGCCGCCGAAGTCTGCCTGACTCAGACGTTATTCGAAAGTCAAGTATGGCAACTTTTCTTCGACGGTGCATCAAGGACAAGCCCAAAGGGACACGTAGTGGCGGGGGTAGGAGTAGTACTTGTCTCCCCACAAAATTATGTGATCCCCCGAGCTGTCTCGCTAACGGAGCCTTGTTCCAACAATGTGGCGGAATACAACGCTCTTTTGATTGGGATGCAATTCGCCGATGAGATTGGCGTTAAAAATCTCGAGGCTTACGGTGACTCTAAACTCATCATCAGCCAAGTTCGCGGAGAGTACGAGGCCAGACATGAAGATCTAGTACCCTACTACAACGCGACAATTCACATGGCCGAAAGGTTTTCAAACTTCTACATCGACCATGTACCGCGCAGGCAAAATGCACATGCGGATGCACTCGCATCCCTCGCTGCATCCTTAGCTCTTCCAGCTGGAGCAATGGAGAAAGTATTCGTCTATAGCCACGACCTATACTGTCCAAAAATTCCCCTCGGAGACTACCCGGGGTCAGCGGAAGATCGTCGCGGTAAAGAAACACTTGAAGTGTTGACCGCTTCAGGGCTTAAAGACTGGCGATTCCCCTACATTGATTTTGTCTTATACGACATTCTGCCCGAAGACACCAAGGAGGCGGCCGCCATTCGGAGGAAAGCCCCCAAATTCTACTATAATGCGATTTCGCGAACATTGTATCGTCAATCGCATGACGGGATCCTGCTCCGATGCCTCTCATCAAAAGAAGCCCAAGGAGTATTGAAAGAAGCCCACGATGGTACTTGTGGAGCTCATCAACCTGGCCCGAAATTGGCACATCGACTCCAAAGGATGGGTTACTATTGGCCCAAAATGATTGCCGATGCTGTCGCTTATGCTAAGAGATGTTACGCCTGCCAAATACACGGCGATTTCATCCATCAAGCACCAGGGTACCTCCACTCAACGACCTCTACTTGGCCGTTTGAAATGTGGGGGATGGACGTGGTTGGCCCTATCAGCCCACCATCATCGAAAGGATATCGGTTCATTCTAGCGATAACCGATTACTTCTCTAAGTGGGCCGAAGCTATCCCTTTGAAAGAGGTGAAATCTTCTAACGTGATCAAGTTCGTGAAACATCACGTTATTTACCGCTTCGGTGTGCCTCGGCGTATCATCCATGACAATGGACCCCAGTTCATCAGCCAGGCTTTCCAGAGATTCTGCGCGAAGTTCAGAATCCAGAGTGTGTCCTCAACGGCATACTATCCTGCTGCTAACGGTCTTGCAGAAGTCTTCAACAAGACTATTGGCAAGCTTCTCAAAAAGTTCGTCTCGAAAAGTCAACGAGACTGGGACGACAAGCTGGGTGAATGCTTATGGGCCTACCGCACAACGGTGCGAACCCCAACTAAAGCCACGCCATTTTCCTTGGTATACGGATGCGAAGCCGTCCTTCCATTGGAAATACAAATTCCCTCTCTACGCGTCGCCTTGACAGCGGAAATGACAACTGAGGAGAAGCATCAGCAGCGACTCCAGGAGTTGGAAGCCTTAGACGACAAGCGTTTGCAGGCCCAACAACAAATCGAGCTTTACCAAGCTCGTATCACCAGAGCCTTCAACAAGAAAGTCAAAGCGCGAACTTTCAAGAAAGGCGACCTTGTCTTAGCTGTCCGAAGACCCATGGTCATGACGCACAAGACAAAAGGAAAATTTCAGCCCAAATGGGAGGGACCATTTGTAGTAGAGTCAGTCTACTCAAATGGATCATATCGCCTCATAACTTCAAATGGCGATACACTCATGATGCCGATCAATGGCAAATTCTTGAAGAAGTACTATCCTTAATAGTACTCTTCTTCCGATCAAGTTAAAAGTACACCTCTGATCAAACATCCGACGCCCTCGACGGCTAAGGATAGAGGAAAATGCTGGCCTTTAAGCCCGACATAAGTCCTCGACAACTCATCATGCTGAGGGGAATAGCATGGCTAGCCCAACTCAAACGGTAGTTGGTAAAGGCATGTCAAACCCGTTGACAGCTGAGGATTTGCTAAAAATCCTAAGGGACACGTTCCCATTTGATCCGACGCCCTCGACGGCTAAGGATAGAGGAAAATGCTGGCCTTTAAGCCCGACATAAGTCCTCGACAACTCATCATGCTGAGGGGAATAGCATGGCTAGCCCAACTCAAACGGTAGTTGGTAAAGGCATGTCAAACCCGTTGACAGCTGAGGATTTGCTAAAAATCCTAAGGGACACGTTCCCATTTGATCCGACGCCCTCGACGGCTAAGGATAGAGGAAAATGCTGGCCTTTAAGCCCAACATAAGTCCTCGACAACTCATCATGCTGAGGGGAATAGCATGGCTAGCCCAACTCAAACGGCAGTTGGTAAAGGCATGTCAAATCCGTTGATAGCTGAGGGTTTGCTAAAAATCCTAAGTGGACTCGAGTCCACTCTTTCCTCCAAAATCCCTTACCATTCTCGTCCATAGAATGGTAGGACCACAAAATGCAATCATTACTACGTTAACACTATACCTCTGGTAATGAATACCCTTTGTCGGGTATAAACTTTGCTTGTTAACTCTGCATAGAGTAACAAACTCTCAAATTTGCCAAGTTAACACTATACCTCTGGCATTTCAAATTCCACTTGTCAATTCTCATCAATAGAATGACAGGTCCTCAAATTGCTCTTATCACGAGCCAATTCTTGTCAAGTTAACATTACACCTCTGACAAACTACTGTTTAAGTTAACATTACACCTCTAAACAGTACATCGAGTGCCTGTCAAGTTAATATCACACCTCTGATAGTCACCTTTCTTCAGACTTCCGTATCGAAGCTGAAATGGACGATGCCAAGTTAACACTACACTTCTAGCATCCGAGTCATCGCTAAGTTCAACAGTACACCTATGGCCATGACCGTTCCTCGACTTCCTCGTCTAAGTCGAGATGACCAATGCTAAGTTCAACATCACACCTCTAGCATTACCTCACTGTTAAGTTAAATATTACACCTATGACAGTGACATTCTGAGTTAAGTTAATATCACACCTCTGACTCACATCCTTGT
This sequence comes from Agave tequilana, assembly GCA_038442645.1. Taxonomy (NCBI): domain Eukaryota; kingdom Viridiplantae; phylum Streptophyta; class Magnoliopsida; order Asparagales; family Asparagaceae; genus Agave; species Agave tequilana. The sequence goes on from JAVJIF010031519.1 coordinate 216,480, forward strand.
CGAGTTAACACCACACTTCTGACAAGACTATCTCCAACCCGTTAAGTTAATATCACACCTCTAACGGTAAAAGCTTTACTAGATTCCTCGCGGGTCTAGTTTCACCTGTTATTCTCTTCAACAGAATAACAGGTCCACCTAAAGACATTGTTAGGTTAACATTACACCGCTGATAATGTTTTATCAAATTCCCCAGCTGACCTTGAATCAAGTCAATCCTAGACACTTGACAAAAGTTCACCTTCTCTGGGAGTACGCATTCCCCCTGTCACTTTCTTTTATAAAGTGGCGGGTCCACCAAAATCATTCTTTTGCTTCTAAAACAAAACATTCAAGACAACAGAAAGAGGCAAAAAGAAAAGTGTCACTTTTATTCATATCCAAACACATGAAAGTGATACAAAACGCTCTCTTATACAATAAGATTGAGTGTTACAATTAAGGAGTACAAAGAAGTCCCTCTCTCTCTCTGAGGCCGTACTCACTCCTTGAAGCCGCATCTGATCCTAAGTGCATGATGTCTGAAGAAGTGCCAAATTGTGGCGACTGTTGGAACCGATTGCACTTTGATGCACGACGCCAACTTCGAAAGCGCCCTAGCTGACTAAGCCAGGAGCAATGGTGTTCTTGAGGTCCGGTGGCAACAGAAGAGCCTGCAACCCTTCGTTCAAGAGTTGATCTTTCCCCAGCAGGCCATCCAAAGGACATGGACTGTCCTTGATGTTACTTCTGGGATGGGAGAGGAAGAGGATCCTCTCCGCCACCGCAACCGCCGGAACCTCCTCGCCGTCATACTTGACCTGACCATCTCTTGCCATCAGGCAAGAGTGGTGCAGGAGATCTGAAGAGACCTTGGCGAGATTTGGGTCCTCGTCAGAGATATAATTTACTCTCTTACAAACGACGAGGACCATAATTTACTCTCTTACAAACGAATATTGAGCAAGCTCGCCGGTTGAAACACTCTTCCAGGAGACTAGCGAACCTGCAAAGAACAAGTAAGAGAATCAGAAAATCTGGAACTTAGTATACTTTAACAAAAGAAAACTAAGTAACAGACGCGGCAGTCATTGAAGACTTCAGACGCGGAAATGATCTGCACAGTCAAACCACCGCGTCAGCAGAAACAGACGCGAGTCAAAACTGTGCCACGCCCAGGATTCAAACGCGGTCTCAGTTTGCACCCGCGTCTAATGTACTAGACGCGAAAAACTTCAAACGCCGAAAATTGCCATCTCTCTGTTGGGTGAACAGGAGTTGCAAGATTCAGGTCTGAAACGCGCCAAGGCAATAGCCATGAGCAAAGCCAGCGTCAAGAGCCCGCGTTCAGAAAAGTTCAAGTCACCAGCACAAATTCCAGAATAGGAATGCACCAGAATTTCATGCCAAAATACAGGCTATGGACATCATCGGGTGACATACCAGCAGAAACCTCTGTCCAGAGTTGACCTCTCTGCATCCAAACGCGGTGCGCAAGATGACATGAGAGAGGATTCCTTCTGAAGAGACCAAACAGAGGCATGAGAGCTCTGGGTCATCTTCATCCATGGGGTCACCTTCATCCATGAAGACGGTTCTCTGAAAGATAATTCAAGGCGAGACTTCTCTCGGAGCAAAACAAATGAAAACAGTCTAAGTTGGATTGTTGAAGAGGGAGAGGGTGCACTCTATTTATAGGCAGTCCCTAATAACTGTCATTAATGGGGCATCAATCGGAACCGTCGCGCACAACTGTCAAAGCCCAATCAAAAACGGACGCGTGGAACGCTGCTTTGGAAACCGTCGAAATGCGCCGGTTTTTCAACCGCCAGCGTCGGTTCTGCATGCAAGAGCATTAACGCCTGAACCCAATAAGAGGCTGACGCGTGGATAACTGTCTTGGGAAGCAACGGATGACCCGGAACCCCAATCGACGGTGAAGACTTGACGTTCAAAGATCTCCTAAAAATCTTTTAAGTCATGCTGCATTGAACGCAGATGGAAAGTCGCTCGAGGCTGCGTATCCCGTGTCTGATCGATCCGCGTCTTTCTTAGCAACCGCGTTTCACTCTGTGATTGACGCTGCGTCTCACTCCATGGACTGACGACCGCGTCTCACTTTATGGATCAATGCTGCGTCTCATCAAGAAGACCGCGTTTCACTCTGTGATTGACGCTGCGTCTCACTCCATGGACTGACGACCGCGTCTCACTTTATGGATCAATGCTGCGTCTCATCAAGAAGACCGCGTATCTCACTCTGAGATTGACGCTGCGTCTCATCAAAAGGACTTAGTAAATCTAAGTTCTTGTGGACTGACGACCGCGTCTCACTTTATGGATCAATGTCGCGTCTCATTAAGAAGACTCAGAGTCATTATTCGCCTACAGCTGAGCAAAGAAGATGGAGCAAAATTTTTCAAACTTTTATTATAAACAGTAAAAGTGGATACAAACACTCTAAACAGAGTGTCCTCTTCTTTACAAAAAAGGGGGAAAAGAAAAGAAGGCTAAATGTCCTGGTTCGCCAAGGTACGGATTTGTTCCCTAAGGCGGTGAATCTCGTGTTGGCGCGTCCTTTCAGCTTCCATAATAGCCCGGTCCCGCAGCTCCTCTTCGGATAAGAAATTTCTTGCGGCCAGCTGCGTTCGCAGAGATTCCACCCTGGAAGAATGTAGAGACAGACTCTCTTCAGCTCGCGCCCTAGCAGCTTGTTGCTCCTCTAGCTGCTTTTTGATGATAGCAAGCTTTTCCTCATTGAGCGCAAGCACCACTTCTGCCTTGGCAATGGTGTCCCGAGCCCTGATGATGACTTGCTCTGTGCTCTGCATGACAAGCTCGGATTCCCTTGAATCGCCAGCTAGTTTCTGACATTCAGCCTGGGAATATTCGAGATTGCGGATCTCTGCAGCGATTTGTGCCTCCGCTTCCTGTCGCTCTCGTTCTTGAGCAGCTAGGAGCCTAGTCAGGGTGGCCTGGGCCTCACTAAAAGAGCCAGCATCTTCCAAAGACTCCAGCTCCTGCAGGTAGTCTCCCAGTTGCTCTACCACCCGTAGACACGCCTTGGCAAGTGAAGGGCCTCCAGTTAATTCGACGTTCACGGCCAGATTTTTAAGAAGCGTCTGGGCAAATTGGAACGTGCTGTTTCCACGTAAGATGAGATCAATACATGATCCCATCGAAGCGAAGAATTGCTGCACCATCTGACGTGCCAGTTCCCCCATGTCTTCACCACCTAGGAAGCTTCCCGACCCCTTTTCTGTCACAGGATAGGGGATATAAGGCGGATCTTCTCGCACAAGAGTCGTGCTGGCCGTCGAGACAGCAAGAGCTGGACCGGCCGCTGACGCTTCGGAGGTACTACCTCTGCAGGAGCCTCCACGACCAATGAGGGAGTAGTAAGCACGACCTCCTCAGAAACCTCCACCGAGACCTGAGCTGTATGGCCTTCTGGAAGGGTGCCAACCATCGGACTCTCCACCGAGCCCCCTCGGTCCTCTCTGCAAGTTATCGCGATGTTAGCCACAATGATAGAAGAGCTAAACATTTAAAGCATCAGAGCTGCCTTACCAGGTTGGAGGTCCGGAGACGTCAAATCCTGCGGAGCGGAAGTCTCCTCGGCTTCAGCAGTAACCTCCTCGCCTGGCAGAGTGAGAGCCTCCTCAGCCTCAGTGGTTACTTCCTCTTCTGGCAGAGTGGAAGGCTCCCCAGTTTCAACAGCTGCCCCCTTTGAGGGTATCTCAGCAGCCGAGACCTCAATCCCCTCGGGCCGGTCAACTCTTTCACCATCTCCTCGATACGCGAGGAGGTTGTAGCCTCAGCATCTTCGGTTGGCCCTGCAGCATAAAAGAAGAATGTTAGAACATCCTCTTCAATATGCAAAGAGAAAATTAGACAGAAGATGGAAAGAATACCTTCAGTAGGGATAATCGCCAGCGATGGTGCAGTCGATGGCTCACCCTCATGTATTTCCTCCTCCGAGATGTGGAAGAATTTGCTCTGATCAGGAAGAGCGGGTTCATCGCCATAGTCGGTCTCGTCTTCGAAGTCGCTTTCCCCCGATAACGAAGAAGACGACAGCGCAACGCGAGGAAGCTCCGCAACAGGAGCCTTACCTCCAATTACCCCAGTGGTAGGACTAGGGTCGACTGCCCTAAGACTGGAAATGAAGATGCTAGGAGACCCCGGCTGCTGTGCCTCGTCTCTCCCATCATGAGCAGAAGAAGGCTCGGGTTGAACTGAGAGGCCTGCAATCTCAACATCCCCTCCAGTCATTATGTCAACCTCCAGTGACTCGTCATCTTCGGCGGCGGTGGACTCTTCAACAAGCTCCCCTTCCTCCACGGTCTTGCTGCGCGACCTAGGAGCACGGACTAGGGTGGGGAAATCTTCATCTTCCGACGGTTCCTCAACCCTAACAGGGACGTCTTCAGGAGGAGCCTCAACTCCGGCAGAGATGTCTCCGGATTGAGAGACTTCAGCCGTTAAGTCCCTCCGAGCCTTCTTTGGGGCAGGCTCAGCGATAGAAGCAGAGCGTCGATGACGCTTGCTCGCCAACTGCTTAGACCTCCTGGCCCGCGGCTCCTCCCTCGTGGCTGGTGGCTCCGCCCTTGTCGCTGGTGGCTCTGCCCTTGCCGGTCGCGGCTCCGCCCTCACTGCTGGGGGCTCCCTCCTCGATCTTCGCCCGACCTCCTTTTGGGCCTTCAGGTACTGTTCTACGAGTTTCGTCGGTTTACTAGAATCAGTCCTGGCCTCGAGACTTGCATTGATGCTCTCAATGCATGAAGACGCCGGAAAAAAGTCTGGCGTTTGGATGGCTTGGGAGTACCAAGTACAGAAGCTGAAACTCGTACGGCACTTGGGCCCCTCGAGAGGTAGACGAAAAGATACTCCCGTCCCTCCAGCCACACTATAGTACCAGGCCCGAGCACCCTCGAACAGGTTCCCTTCGAAGGCAAGTCTAGCATTGGGGTTCCCGACATAGAGCTGATCATAGCCGAACTGTCGAGCGAAGCGACTCGGCATGTACGGCTCAATGGTACATGACGTCCCTTGCCGGAAAAGCACATATCCGGGCCGGATATTTAGCAACCACCAGAAGGCCCCCGCGGATAACCTCGTGAAGTCATCTGGGCCAACAGAATCAACAAGTAGATCCCCGAAAGATGCATCAGGGATCTGGAGGAGGCAGCGATTGAGCTGGTAGTTTGCAGGGTCTGAAAGGCACTTCCGGACGTAATATATATAAGGATCACGCCATTTTGAACCCTCCAACCGCTGTACGAAAGGGACAGAATTCTCCCTCCAACGCGCTGCCGTCATCAAAGAAGGGCAATGCATCACGTACCAAGCAATAAGGTACGTGTAAGGCAGCTCGACACGAGGGTTGGGACGCTTCACCGTCGGACTCCCCTCTGAGTCAACATACGGCTTTCCCTCGGAGTCTGCAGTTTTTGGTGGCTCGCAGAAACTCTTAGTGAGCGCCCGCAGCCCGCTCTGAATACCAGCCGCCACGGCCGGGAGAAGGGCTATGGGGTTCCCATGAGCCAGGAGCACCGCCGGGTACACCACGTCAGCAACAATGACTTCATGCGGCAGTGTGGGCACCACACAGCGCTTCAGCCACAGCATCAGAAAGCCCGCCAACAGCGCCCGATCGGAGATAGGGGTCCGGGCTTGATGGTGAAAGCTTTCAAAAACCAAGTCAGGGTCGAAACCGTCCTCGTTCGACTCCGTGGTGTAGAAGCTGTTCGGAGCCTGGTCGATCCTGTCTTCAATCTCCCTGTCAGAGCTGGGATCCAATCGGGTTATCCGATGGTCTTTGGTGTTGACATTATTGAACAAGTAACTGGCCCAAGACAGTTGCTTGACTCCCTGCGACCGCCATTTGGTTATCTGGCCGCAAATGTGGAAGTGACATAGCACTTCCCAGTAGGTCTCATATATGAGGGGAAACTCCTCCTTCACATAGCGAAGCTCCACAGCGGTCGGGACATATTCCTCATAGGGAATATCCCCTGTCGACAGCCCCGAGACCTCGTGCAGCTCGTGCAGAGCAAGGCCCATCTCTCCGACCGGAGTGAAGAACGTCCCCGTCGAAGGATTATAACGCTCTAGAATCCCGAAGAAGTTCTGAGAGCTTTGAGGGATCCCCCACTGCACGGCCCTGACTGCCGAGTACAGTCCCACGCGCTTTAGCAGGCCCCGAGCTCGGTAAGGACAAAGCCGACCATCCTGCCCCACCAATAGTTCTCCGTGGAACGGACCCACCCCGGCGCACGGAACCCAACCGGGTAGTCACCCTCCGCCTCCATGAAGGCGTTGAGGAAGGTAGTGCCAAGTTGTGGTATCTCCCCAGCTGGAACCTCAGTCCTGCGCGACCCAGGGAAAAGGCCGATAACTGACCTGTCATGGCTATCATGACGGTATACTTTGTGGGAGCCCAAATCACCGAGAGTGACCTCGGGAACATATCGAGCAAGGTCCCATTCCATCTTCCGAGGGACGGACATATGCTGGAAGTAGGACAGCGGGAACATCCTCTCCATGTCTGGAAGAAAGAATCTTCCACCCTTTATTTGACGGAGCCATTTGTAAGTTCCGTCATACACGCTATGGCCGCCCTCGTGGATACGATCTCCGAAGAAGAAGGCAGGCTTCTCCAGCTTGATGCCAGCATCTGTTGCGAATGCTGCATCAGTCATAAACACCCGAAGAGTTCTCATGTCAACATTTGAGAGCCTCTCTCTGCGATCCGGTGATTTGTCAGCAGTCACAGGAACAGTCCTTTGTAATACAAAAGTCAAATCCCGGTCAGCACCACCTACATGACCAAAGTGGCACTTCTTGGCGAGTGAAGTAGCAGGGCGTGGCGCTGCAAAAAGAAAAGGACACTTAGTTAGATACTCTATCAAAAGCATTAAAAAAAAATGCTAAGTGTTCATAATCCGAACGCAGAAGAGACACTGGACGCAGGAATTATCAAATCCGCGTCCAGACCTGCGCATCCACGCAGAAGAGACACTGGACGCAGGAATTATCAAATCCGCGTCCAGACCTGCGCATCCACGCAGAAGAGACACTGGACGCAGGAGTTATAAAATCCGCGTCCAGACCTGCGCATCCACGCAGAAGAGGCACTGGACGCAGGAATTATCAAATCCGCGTCCAGACCTATGGGATCGGCGTCTCCACAACATTCTCCTTGATGTCACTTCTGGGGTGCGAAAAGAAGGGAGTTATCCACCTTAACCTTTCCACTACCATAATCGCCAGAAGTTAAGGAGGGTAACCCCCTTCCTTTCACATCCCCAGATGTCGAAGTACTTGGACTCGGGTGCCAGATTCATCAAAATCAGCAGCTGATGAAACAGAACGCAAGGATCAAATCCGCGTTCTGTAAACTAAGTCCGCGTCTGAACCCTTCACAAATAGAAAATATTCTAAGTGAAGAATCTGAAGCGCAGGACTCAAGGGCGCGAGGGTCCAAACCCGCGCCTCGGTTATCATCCCAAAGACTGCGTCTGGGAATCAAACACGATTTGAAAATCACGTGTTAAGGGTTCTTAAAAGTTCTTTGAACTTTCTTTAATGGCGAAACTTCCGCCTAAGAGGCCTTTACCTTGGAGACCTGGGAGAACGACGTCCTGTGCAGAGGAGGAGCCGCCCCTCTGGGCCTCGGTGACGGTCGCCTTTGAGGACGATGCAGTTGGCTTAGTCTTGGGTGCCATTGATGTTCAGAAATCCGAGCAAGGAGATGAACAAGTTCGAAGATGAACAGAGAAGGAAATTCTTTTTCTCAGCGAGTGCGTTCGGAGAAGAAGATGCATCTCTCCAACTGTTGCCTTTTATAGGCACAGGGATTCGCGAAGATACGCGGCGCGTGGCCCGGTAGACGCTGCAGCGAGTCACCGCTTGACGCGTGTAACCAAATCGTTTCTGAACGGAGAAGATCATGCGTCGCAACCCCGCCACGAGTCAGCAGTCGACACGTGGAGCAGTTCATTTAATGAACCAGGAAATCCGCGCGCCAAAAGGCGAAATTTCGCCGGTTCCCTAGGCCAGCTGGCGGCGTAATCATGACATGGCACAGAATTCGCGCCCAAAGAACGCACCTCCTCGATGGACATGCCACGTCAGCCTCTCCATGAATGCATTCGGAAGGTCGCGTCTCTCTAAGAAATTCGCGTCCTTCCAGTCTGGCCAAATATCGCGTCTGCCTTCTGAAGATCAGTCGCGTCTCCATTGCCAAAGGACGCAACAGAAATCGCGCCTTTACAGCAGTACCATCTCTGCTTTTTGAAAAAGAACCTGCGTTTGGCCTCCTGCTTCTGCAAAATCAGTTCAACAGTACACTGACGCAAGCAGACGACCAACCACTCCTGGCTTAAAGCGCGCCAGTGACAGACTAAAAGCAATCGGGGAGGTTTAGACTGTGCATCTAAACACTCAACATGATCAACTCTGGGGGCTTCAAAGAGTTCAACAGTACACTCACGAAGACCAACTCCAGATAAGATTAAACCCGGAGCATCAACAGTCTAGTCATGAAGGCGAACTCAGCTAGAGTCCAAAGTATTTCGAAATCCGTCCCAGTTAACTGCGGAATGTCGAAAACTTTGGAGGGGGTTCTGTAGGCTGTCTAAAAATCACCAAGACAAGCCACCAAAACACAGAGATCCAAGATCCAGGCGCAAGGCTAAATGTGACAATCAAGACGCGAGAGATAGCCCGCGTCTCAGCATCAAGGCGCGTCAGCCCGAAGCCCGCGTCTCAGCATCAAGGCGCGTCGGCCCGAAGCCCGCGTCTCAGCATCAAGGCGCGTCGGCCCGAAGCCCGCGTCTCAGCATCAAGGCGCGTCAGCCCGAAGCCCGCGTCTCAGCATCAAGACGCGTCGGCTCGACACCCACGTCTCGGTTGCAACTACCCCGATTATGGCGCCATCCACCGCCCATGTAGCGGGGAAGTTGGCCCTCATCGTGGAGCACTTTTAGGGGGCACGATCACCCCCTAAAAACCCTATAAATAGTCCCGTCACTATTGAAGGAGGGTCGACAATTATCGGAGGACGACGATTATCGGGCAAGAGAGAGATTCGAGAAAAAAAAAAGAGAGAGATCATCGACAGAGAGAGAGAAAACCCTTCAGCGAGCTTACTGAGTACTAGCCGTTCTTCGCCTACCTCCTCTTCTAGAGTTTTGGTAGACGGAGCTGAGTTACTCCCTCTACCAACCGAAGAGAAGATCCCCGACGGTCCGAACAGTCATCCGGTCAACGGAGAACAAGATTCACTCTCCATCGCCACACGAAGAACCCAGCACTAAACAAAGGGGGAATTCAAGATTCAATATTCCCCCTCCCTTGTAACCGGAAGATTAAGCCGGCTGTAATTTTTTCCATCTGATTCAGGAAACGTTACACCAGCCAACCCCTCTCCGTGTCAAACAAAA
>JAVJIF010031520.1:0-49690 GCA_038442645.1 Agave tequilana
GTCATCTTCGGCGGCGGTGGACTCTTCAACAAGCTCCCCTTCCTCCACGGTCTTGCTGCGCGACTTAGGAGCACGGACTAGGGTGGGGAAAATCTTCATCTTCCGACGGTTTCCTCAACCCTAACAGGGACGTCTTCAGGAGGAGCCTCAACTCCGGCAGAGATGTCTCCGGATTGAGAGACTTCAGCCGTTAAGTCCCTCCGAGCCTTCTTTGGGGCAGGCTCAGCGATAGAAGCAGAGCGTCGATGACGCTTGCTTGCCAACTGCTTAGACCTCCTGGCCCGCGGCTCCTCCCTCGTGGCTGGTGGCTCCGCCCTTGTCGCTGGTGGCTCTGCCCTTGTCGGTCGCGGCTCCGCCCTCACTGCTGGGGGCTCCCTCCTCGATCTTCGCCCGACCTCCTTTTGGGCCTTCAGGTACTGTTCTACAAGTTTCGTCGGTTTACTAGAATCAGTCCTGGCCTCGAGACTTGCATTGATGCTCTCAATGCATGAAGACGCCGGAAAAAAGTCTGGCGTTTGGATGGCTTGGGAGTACCAAGTACAGAAGCTGAAACTCGTACGGCACTTGGGCCCCTCGAGAGGTAGACGAAAGATACTCCCGTCCCTCCAGCCACACTATAGTACCAGGCCCGAGCACCCTCGAACAGGTTTCCTTCGAAGGCGAGTCTAGCATTGGGGTTCCCGACATAGAGCTGATCATAGCCGAACTGTCGAGCGAAGCGACTCGGCATGTACGGCTCAATGGTACATGACGTCCCTTGCCGGAAAAGCACATATCCGGGCCGGATATTTAGCAACCACCAGAAGGCCCCCGCGGATAACCTCGTGAAGTCATCTGGGCCAACAGAATCAACAAGTAGATCCCCGAAAGATGCATCAGGGATCTGGAGGAGGCAGCGATTGAGCTGGTAGTTTGCAGGGTCTGAAAGGCACTTCCGGACGTAATATATATAAGGATCACGCCATTTTGAACCCTCCAACCGCTGTACGAAAGGGACAGAATTCTCCCTCCAACGCGCTGCCGTCATCAAAGAAGGGCAATGCATCACGTACCAAGCAATAAGGTACGTGTAAGGCAGCTCGACACGAGGGTTGGGACGCTTCACCGTCGGACTCCCCTCTGAGTCAACATACGGCTTTCCCTCGGAGTCTGCAGTTTTTGGTGGCTCGCAGAAACTCTTAGTGAGCGCCCGCAGCCCGCTCTGAATACCAGCCGCCACGGCCGGGAGAAGGGCTATGGGGTTCCCATGAGCCAGGAGCACCGCCGGGTACACCACGTCAGCAACAATGACTTCATGCGGCAGTGTGGGCACCACACAGCGCTTCAGTCACAGCATCAGAAAGCCCGCCAACAGCGCCCGATCGGAGATAGGGGTCCGGGCTTGATGGTGAAAGCTTTCAAAAACCAAGTCAGGGTCGAAACCGTCCTCGTTCGACTCCGTGGTGTAGAAGCTGTTCGGAGCCTGGTCGATCCTGTCTTCAATCTCCCTGTCAGAGCTGGGATCCAATCGGGTTATCCGATGGTCTTTGGTGTTGACATTATTGAACAAGTAACTGGCCCAAGACAGTTGCTTGACTCCCTGCGACCGCCATTTGGTTATCTGGCCGCAAATGTGAAAGTGACATAGCACTTCCCAGTAGGTCTCATATATGAGGGGAAACTCCTCCTTCACATAGCGAAGCTCCACAGCGGTTGGGACATATTCCTCATAGGGAATATCCCCTGTCGACAGCCCCGAGACCTCGTGCAGCTCGTGCAGAGCAAGGCCCATCTCTCCGACCGGAGTGAAGAACGTCCCCGTCGAAGGATTATAACGCTCTAGAATCCGAAGAAGTTCTGAGAGCTTTGAGGGATCCCCCACTGCACGGCCCTGACTGCCGAGTACAGTCCCACGCGCTTTAGCAGGCCCCGAGCTCGGTAAGGACAAAGCCGACCATCCTGCCCCACCAATAGTTCTCCGTGGAACGGACCCACCCCGGCGCACGGAATCCAACCGGGTAATCACCCTCCGCCTCCATGAAGGCGTTGAGGAAGGTAGTGCCAAGTTGTGGTATCTCCCCAGCTGGAACCTCAGTCCTGCGCGACCCAGGGAAAAGGCCGATAACTGACCTGTCATGGCTATCATGACGGTATACTTTGTGGGAGCCCAAATCACCGAGAGTGACCTCGGGAACATATCGAGCAAGGTCCCATTCCATCTTCCGAGGGACGGACATATGCTGGAAGTAGGACAGCGGGAACATCCTCTCCATGTCTGGAAGAAAGAATCTTCCACCCTTTATTTGACGGAGCCATTTGTAAGTTCCGTCATACACGCTATGGCCGCCCTCGTGGATACGATCTCCGAAGAAGAAGGCAGGCTTCTCCAGCTTGATGCCAGCATCTGTCGCGAATGCTGCATCAGTCATAAACACCCGAAGAGTTCTCATGTCAACATTTGAGAGCCTCTCTCTGCGATCCGGTGATTTGTCAGCAGTCACAGGAACAGTCCTTTGTAATACAAAAGTCAAATCCGGTCAGCACCACCTACATGACCAAAGTGGCACTTCTTGGCGAGTGAAGTAGCAGGGCGTGGCGCTGCAAAAGAAAAGGACACTTAGTTAGATACTCTATCAAAAGCATTAAAAAAAAAAAAAAAAAGCTAAGTGTTCATAATCCGAACGCAGAAGAGACACTGGACGCAGGAATTATCAAATCCGCGTCCAGACCTGCGCATCCACGCAGAAGAGACACTGGACGCAGGAATTATCAAATTCGCGTCCAGACCTGCGCATCCACGCAGAAGAGACACTGGACGCAGGAGTTATAAAATCCGCGTCCAGACCTGCGCATCCACGCAGAAGAGGCACTGGACGCAGGAATTATCAAATCCGCGCCCAGACCTATGGGATCGGCGTCTCCACAACATTCTCCTTGATGTCACTTCTGGGGTGCGAAAAGAAGGGAGTTATCCACCTTAACCTTTCCACTACCATAATCGCCAGAAGTTAAGGAGGGTAACCCCCTTCCTTTCACATCCCCAGATGTCGAAGCACTTGGACTCGGGTGCCAGATTCATCAAAATCAGCAGCTGATGAAACAGAACGCAAGGATCAAATCCGCGTTCTGTAAACTAAGTCCGCGTCTGAACCCTTCACAAATAGAAAATATTCTAAGTGAAGAATCTGAAGCGCAGGACTCAAGGGCGCGAGGGTCCAAACCCGCGCCTCGGTTATCATCCCAAAGACTGCGTCTGGGAATCAAACACGATTTGAAATCACGTGTTAAGGGTTCTTAAAAGTTCTTTGAACTTTCTTTAATGGCGAAACTTCCGCCTAAGAGGCCTTTACCTTGGAGACCTGGGAGAACGACGTCCTGTGCAGAGGAGGAGCCGCCCCTCTGGGCCTCGGTGACGGTCGCCTTTGAGGACGATGCAGTTGGCTTAGTCTTGGGTGCCATTGATGTTCAGAATCCGAGCAAGGAGATGAGCAAGTTCGAAGATGAACAGAGAAGGAAATTCTTTTTCTCAGCGAGTGCGTTCGGAGAAGAAGATGCATCTCTCCAACTGTTGCCTTTTATAGGCACAGGGATTCGCGAAGATACGCGGCGCGTGGCCCGGTAGACGCTGCAGCGAGTCGCCGCTTGACGCGTGTAACCAAATCGTTTCTGAACGGAGAAGATCATGCGTCGCAACCCCGCCACGAGTCAGCAGTCGACACGTGGAGCAGTTCATTTAATGAACCAGGAAATCCGCGCGCCAAAAGGCGAAATTTCGCCGGTTCCCTAGGCCAGCTGGCGGCGTAATCATGACATGGCACAGAATTCGCGCCCAAAGAACGCACCTCCTCGATGAACATGCCACGTCAGCCTCTCCATGAATGCATTCGGAAGGTCGCGTCTCTCTAAGAAATTCGCGTCCTTCCAGTCTGGCCAAATATCGCGTCTGCCTTCTGAAGATCAGTCGCGTCTCCATTGCCAAAGGACGCACGTTACAGAAATCGCGCCTTTACAGCAGTACCATCTCTGCTTTTTGAAAAAGAACCTGCGTTTGGCCTCCTGCTTCTGCAAAATCAGTTCAACAGTACACTGACGCAAGCAGACGACCAACCATTCCTGGCTTAAAGCACGCCAGTGACAGACTAAAAGCAATCGGGGAGGTTTAGACTGTGCATCTAAACACTCAACATGATCAACTCTGGAAGCTTCAAAGAGTTCAACAGTACACTCACGAAGACCAACTCCAGATAAGATCAAACCCGGAGCATCAACAGTCTAGTCATGAAGGCGAACTCAGCTAGAGTCCAAAGTATTTCGAAATCCGTCCCAGTTAACTGCGGAATGTCGAAAACTTTGGAGGGGGTTCTGTAGGCTGTCTAAAAATCACCAAGACAAGCCACCAAAACACAGAGATCCAAGATCCAGGCGCAAGGCTAAATGTGACAATCAAGACGCGAGAGATAGCCCGCGTCTCAGCATCAAGGCGCGTCAGCCCGAAGCCCGCGTCTCAGCATCAAGGCGCGTCAGCCCGAAGCCCGCGTCTCAGCATCAAGGCGCGTCAGCCCGAAGCCCGCGTCTCAGCATCAAGACGCGTCGGCTCGACACCCACGTCTCGGTTGCAACTACCCCGATTATGGCGCCATCCACCGCCCATGTAGCGGGGAAGTTGGCCCTCATCGTGGAGCACTTTTAGGGGCACGATCACCCCCTAAAAACTCTATAAATAGTCTCGTCATTATTGAAGGAGGGTCGACAATTATCGGAGGACGACGATTATCGGGCAAGAGAGAGATTCCGAGAAAAAAAAAAGGAGAGATCATCGACAGAGAGAGAGAAAACCCTTCAGCGAGCTTACTGAGTACTAGCCGTTCTTCGCCTACCTCCTCTTCTAGAGTTTTGGTAGACGGAGCTGAGTTACTCCCTCTACCAACCGAAGAGAAGATCCCCGACGGTCCGAACAGTCATCCGGTCAACGGAGAACAAGATTCACTCTCCATCGCCACACGAAGAACCCAGCACTAAACAAAGGGGGAATTCAAGATTCAATATTCCCCCTCCCTTGTAACCGGAAGATTAAGCCGGCTGTAATTTTTTCCATCTGATTCCAGGAAACGTTACACCAGCCAACCCCTCTCCGTGTCAAACAAAAGTTGACTTAGTAAAACAAAATCTGAAATGAAAGCTTTTCCTTTTATTTTAATTCAAAAAATCCAACAGTCCCCCCAAAAGCTTGAGTTTCAGGAAAGACATAATAAAATAAATCAATAACTATCACATCATCAGATCATAAAACACGAATAAAATCGGGCAACATCATACTGTGGATTCGGGGTCAATAACTTACGGCCTTAAATCTACCCTTAGTGAATTTTATCGCCACCTGAGAGACATAATGGACTACGCCTTGAATTAGGTCTTTTTAACTAGATATTGATGAAAGACACACACAGTAAGTCTCCATCTATTGAGCGAGCGGGTTGAGCGTTAAAGACCATGCTCACAATAACCAACTCATGAGAGTTTTTAGGGTCAACCTTGCCCCCAACCGCGGCCATCACGGTTCCTCTCACGTAGGTAAGTCCTCCAAGGGTACTACAGCTGGATAGTATACCCTCCACACTACATGCGTTGGACTTATTAAGAGTTAAACTCATCCTTACCTAGCTGTATCATAAGAGCATCTCACCATACGCTACATATAGGATATAAATATATCCGGCTTTATGCTTCACACGAGTTTCACCAGTCCAGCTTCTTACTACCACATTGAACCTCTTTCATGAAACCAGCTCCCAATCAAGTAGGTTGGGTTCCCGCTGTCGGTGAACTCTACTATGGGCTTAACCCCATCTCCCTCGATGAAACTAAAAAAACCCTTAATCAGAATGACTTTATGTTTTCTAGGGTCAGAAAATTGGCTTAACAGCCTTTTATTTTCAAGTGGTGACAGTCAGAGATTTAACCCTTCATGACCACATTATTATGACTCTTGACATCTTTTATTAGACCTATAAAGTCTTTGGATAATGTCAGAGTCTCCCCCAATTTGAATCCCAATTTGAAATTATAAGGTAGTTATAAAATTTTTCTTGTAACCTTAGTTTCAAAAGAAACAAATTATACCATAATGGTTTATGATAAAGCATATATACATTGTATTTGATTATTCAAATATTTAAAGTATATATGTCTATATTTATATGCTAAAGAGTAGTCAAGAAATTTAGGCAATCTAACTTTATTAGATCCCAATTAAAGTTAGATGGGGAACAAAACCGCACATGGCTATTCATCATCCTGTACATGGTTAGGATTCCAATTCTAGCTTATTTATTATGGTCCGATCATTATTTACATCAGATTCAAATATGAAAGATAGTTAAGACTCGAATCAACCATAATTTGTAATCAGGGCTAATTCTAGATAGATTTAGTTATGTTCAAATGGTGATAAAATTAGGATTATAATCTAAACAATCATTTTTAAAGTTATGGTGTACAAAAGCTGATGATATATTTAATAAAAATTTTAGAATATTGGGTTAGTCAAAACCTCAATTTTATCAGTCTAATTGGTCAGGTCGACATAACTCAGGTGGGAGGTTTTCCGCTCTTGGCGTTCCTTAATTACAGAACCACGTTGAGTACCCTTCCTTTGTTAAACACAATTATATGAAATTTTGAGGAAATGATTTACCCTTTAAAGGAAATGATCTACTCTTTAATTTTATTGTCCTATTGATCTAAAAAAACTCAAAAACCTGTGCGTGTTTTAGCTACATTAAGAGTACAAATAATATTGTTGTACTCTAAATTTGTCAAAATGATAGGAAGATTCCTACCATATTTTCTGTGTTCGTAATATTAAAATGTCAGAATTTAATTTATATTGGAAGCTTTTAGATTAGGGTTATGTGTCAAATAATTCAAGAAAGATATAACAAGATATAGACTAATAAGAATTAATTAACAATTGACTTGCAAGAATAAATATTCCTTATAGCAAATATCACAAAATTGAACAATTTTAATTTAGTTAAATTTACTACAAAAAATTGGAAGAAAATTTGGAAAGGCAAAATTTTTGAAACAATAAATAGAACTGATAAATTAAAGAACAGTAATTGTTAAGGGAGAAGTTTGCAGAAAAACAGAGATTTAACCATAACCTGTATTTCTAAATGGATCTCTGTAAAATGACACACCACCACAATTGATCTAAGGACTAATTTTTATAAACAAAAGTGGATTTACCTTTAAAAAAATGTACACAATGGACAAGCGAATGAATCAAACCAAATCAGTTCTCAAAGGAAAAAGGCATGAAACAATATATAGCAAACATAAACACATTCGAAACCTAGCATACATAGTCCTCTGTCCTCTCTGTTTGCAACTCTCATGAAACTTATAAAACTTAATAATAATAATAATAATAATAATAATAATAATAATAATAATAAAGGTAAGGGCCAAATAACCCACTATTTTTTAAACTGCCAAAACAATCTAATCGTAATATAATCTTTTCCTAGAAACAAAAAAAAAAATTTATTACAAACAAATGGAACTGAATCGAGAACAATGTACAATTTGGAACAAAATCAAAGTATTGAATTACATAAATACTAATGAAGTAAAACAGATGCAAATGCATTTAAAAACTACAAAAGAGTTTGGAACAAATTCAGAGTTTGAATTTACAAAATAATGAAAAATTCTACAAATAAACCCATCACCCAGTTACCAAAATGGATGACACCCACAAAGCTAAAACAAATTGTCATTCTCAATAAAATGCATGACATGCACTTGCATTGCTTTCTAACTCAGAACTCATGATTGCAATGATATTCAATCAAATAAAAATTATGATTATCAGTTACAACAAACAAATGTAACTCAACGTTTACCATCCTAAACAACTTAATCTCATCTTGATTCAATTGAAAATAGGTCATATCTGGAACTCAATTTATTTGCATGAAAGAAAATAGATTAAATGAAAAAGAGACGATATATATATAAGTTTTGATCCTTTAGATTGTTAGAAATTTTATACTATTTTCTAAAACATGCAATATCTTTACAATTTAAATTAAGATAAAACAACAATTATTCTAACATGTAATAACAATTATATTAAAATAAAACAAAAGAATCTCGCGATGTCACTGCCCTAAAGGATCAAAAGCCCGTCTCCTTATCCAGACGTAGAATCGACGTTGTCCCCTAACGGTAAAGGATCCCAGGATTCACCAGCACTCAGCGCAGGACGATAGGCAGAGCCTCTCCTCAAATGAAGAAGTTGCCCAAAAAAATAAAGATAAAATTTTTTTAACACTGAAGCCATTCTCATGAAGAGTAGTCTTCATATTTTCTTTTAAGATGAGAAAAGAGAAATGAATAGTCTGTTGCTATTGGAGTGAGGGTCTATTTATAGACTTAGAACCCAAGTTGTTGTAACCACTCCAATAGAAAATCCAAGCAGTTGAGATATTTTCTCAACCGATTTAGATTCTAAGACTTGATCAAAGCTGACTTAATAAAACAAAATCTGAAATGAAAACTTTTCTTTTCATTTTAATTCAAAAAATCCAACAAAAGTCTCGTGAAGCAGTAAACTAAGTGAACGCTTGGGTTGAAAACAAAACCAATGGGCTCATCATCGAGGAGCTTATCCCCTCTGATGAGTCCAGTGAGGGTACCCGAGTTATTCTGGTCAATGCACTCTGCTTCAAAGGAACATGGCTATCAATGTTCAATGCAAATGACACATTTGATGCAGAATTTCATCTCCTCAATGGAACCAACATGATGGTACTCTTCATGAGTAATAGCTACAGCAATCGCCTTGTCGCATTGATTGATGGCTTCAAGGACCTCAGGATGCGCTACGAACCAAACAAAGCAGGGCGAGAGTTTTCCATGTTTGTTTTCCTTCCTGATAAGAGAGACGGGCTTGGGCTTCTCGCCCGGAAGGCCATCTCTGATTCCAGTTTCTTCAGTCATCACATTCCAACCGAAGCAATTGAGCTTCACAGGTTCAGGATCCCCAACTTCAAAATATCGTGCAGATTCAAACCAGCGGACGTCTTAAGATGCCCGAACATGGGACTGCTGGATATTGCTTTCACCACTGCTGCAGATTTTTCACAGATGTCGGATTCACATAAATTTTATATCTCATGTGTGCGCCATAAAGCTACTATCGAAGTCGAAGAGGAAGGAACAATAGCAGCTGCAGCAACGGACATATCAGATGAAGACATGGGTTTTTCTATGTGTGATGACTATACACCTCCGACAGTAGATTTTGTGGCAGATCATCACTTCATGTCTGTGATTAGAGAGGACCAAACTGGCGCCGTGCTGTTCTTGGGTCACGTGGTTAATCCTTCATTAGAGGAAACTAAAATATAAGCTTTTCGTGGTAGAAGATAAAAAGATTCACAATTGTGTCATCATAGCGCAAATAAATCAAGTGATTCAGACGATATTTTTCTCAGAACTAGAACACGGGATTCCATGCTATTAGTTATGGTGACATCTATGGTGTGTGTGAAATAAATGCTTTTATAAGAGAGATGTTTATTCATTGATTGATTACAGATGATATGATTTAATATAAGAAAAGTTTCCATGGAAATATAAGAGATAATCATGAAGTTCCAAATTTTACTCAGACTAAATATTCTGTGAATCATTATGCTAAGAGATTTATAGGCCCTCAGCTATCCAAGAACTTGCCCGTAAAATGAAAATGAATTAAAAAAAAATTCAAATATGTTAAACCAATTTTGTTGGGTCTAATAAAGCAAGTGATTACAACACATTCTGCTTGTAGATTCTATAGCAGACTACCCTATTTGTGTCAAGCAACAAAATTCTTTGAGGATTATCCCCTAAGCTCTAGTTCAAGTGGTAAATGGAAGGGGAGTCAGTTAAGGGGAGACCTAGATTCAAGAGTGGAGGAACCAATTAAGGGAAGTCCTAAATTTGACTCCAGGCTATAACTTAGTGCTCAAAAAGGGGGGAAAAGGAAGAGGAAAAAAAACTTAATCAAGAAGATGCATAAAACTGGAAGACTAACCCAGTGATCCCATCATGGTAGATTCATGGGCTACAACCATCCTTGCCTGCATTTTGCTCATGTAAGAAGCATAGACATTATAGCCGTACCAATTAACTAACATGCACTAGAGTGTGAGCAAATTAACAAAACAATAGAAATAAAGTGAACTATTAAAATCAACAAGGAAGTGTAAATGAGGGTGATGAAAAAGAAGGCTACTCTTGATATTCGCTTGTCAAAGTACTAGATGGATATAGATATAATTAAGTGATTTATTATTGTGGTCACTTCAAATCTAAATTGTTTAATATTGAATTAATGATGTCCATATACTTGTGAAATTCCATCATGTTTTTTATGTCTCCCAGCAAAGTGTCCTTATGCAGTACTCTTCAATATGATTGGCTTTAGTCCATTATTTGGTATGAAGATAGTACCAATCCAAGAAAACTGTAAAATCACTGGCATTTTATTTGGATTTTCTTAAAGTCGAGGAATATGTTCACATGTTTCATAATTGACAAGGCTCTGTGATTCACAACTCAAATAATATAGCTTCACTTACCTTGTCCAGCTTCCAATTTGCCATTTTTCTCGATAAGATATGACCATCCTCATCTTTCTCGTAGCAAATTCCAATACGGTGGAGTTGGGCCTGGCTGGCTACTTCATTGGCATGGACAAGTTATGGCATTCTGACATCTGAATTGTGAGACAGAGAACATACCATGGTCGTGATCCAACAGTGTCCGTCTCGGTTGAGGAGGAATACCTGCATGTTAGGATATTAGCACAGGCTGCACAGCTTTGGGTTTTCCCTTGTCCTTTTCATGTTTTCGTATATGCATTCAAATCCCTTAAACCAGACTGGATAGATTAACTACTAAAATTTTGTGGCCTGAAAGCCCTGCTTATATGGTAACTCTCCATTTAAAGGGGAATAAAATCAATCCAGAAGAAGTCACAATCTAGCAATCTATCAGGTTTTGCTCGTACCAAATCCATAATATGACATGAATCAGTTCACCATTCACCAGAACTCTCACATTTTTGAGTAATAACCTTTTATCTTCTTGATCTCGATCAAGTTTGTTTTACAATTTTTTTCTTTTAAAAACATTTTTTGTCTTGCACATGTTTTGAGCATGCCAATGCAACGAGAGGAGAGATTGTAAGAGGATATTATGATCTTATAGTTACATGATGGAAATTTTGGAGGTGCACCCGCTACAGATGTAGGCACAGAGCGGAACCAATATTTTGTGTTTATTATCCTTATTTAGCAACCGGCGGATTAGCCCAAGGGGGAGGTTCCAAGTTCAATCCCCCAGTTGTCGAACGGGGGATTTAACTTGTGTAATTGGTGATGGGTGTGGGTGTGGGTGTGGGTGGGGTGTGGGTGTGGGTGGGGGTGGGTTGGAGGGTGACCTCCATCCTATTTTTCAAAAAAGGTGTTTATTATCCTTATTTACATGTACATAACACGATGGAGTTGATTCCTTTTTCTGCATAATATTTTAGTTCTTAGAAACTGTTTGTATTCTATTATTTCAAGAAGCATAGGAGTGACTTTGAACAAGTATGATGCTTGACAAAAAGGAATATATTGTTATACTATTTTGGGTTTCCCCATCAACTCGAAAATGACATTATATTTTAGTTATTTTTAGGTAAGGTGGGAAAGGATTTGTAGAAATCCATAATTGATTGGAGAAGAGAGATTTCTCCCACCAATCAACTCAAAATGGATACAAAAAGTGCACAGTTTATGGATTCTGAAGAGTGGGAAAGTTCCATTTCTCCTTTATTTTCATGGTACTAAATCTCAACAGTAGAGCAGTTATAATGGTGGAAGATATTTTCTTCTTCTCACTCTTGTATTCACCACCTTATTGTTGATTCAATTACAAAGGTCTAGGGTTGTTCTAGGGCTAGATGTTTTATCCTAAGTGGATTGTTTTTCCTACTTTAATGTGTAATCGAGATTTTCTTTGGAGGCTATAGGGCGTGTTTGGTTGCAAGGAAGTGGGCGAAAGCAAGTAAATAGGGAAGTATAATTGCTCACTTCCCTATCTATCCAAACACCGGAAAAGAAAAATGAGAAAACTTCTTTTCCTTTTCTCTTTTTCCTTTTACACAATCACTTCCTTACTTCAGGGTGTTACAATTAATTTTGTGATCCTGTAAATCTCATTTGTAATAAGTTGTAGCTCAAAACAGTTAATTTTGTGGTCATGTAAATTTACTTGCATTCTAATTACAATCTAATTTTATTTTTCTTAATTAATTTTTATTTTAATATTATTTTACAGTCAACTTTTTCACTTTCACTTTCACGTTACCATCCAAACTACCCTATGTTATTGCTAATGTTTCACCAGTCCACAATCAAGAGCTCCCTCTATTTATAAAGGTAGATTACCGCTATCATTTTTCCTCTAGGTTAGGACTCTTTAACTTTTTAGGATTAAAGTACAAGTTCTCAAAACCTCTGCCAAAATATCTTAACATATTCTCCTCAATTAGGATTCAAAATCCTACTTCAAATAGACTACAATTCGGACATAAATTTGGATTCAAAATATCTTAAGTCTTAACACTTCTGACTTGACACCTCTAATTTGGTGATTATGTAGCACCCATGTCTGGTGGTCATTTCGCTTGAACCAGGACCTTTTTTCGAAGATAAACAGAATGAGCTTTCACCTACTGTTGGTCTCATGGTTACTAGAATGAGAAACAAATGTGGGTTATAATAGGTGACACAATTATAGGATCCATAGTCTAGAAGAAATGGGAGATATGTATATGTATATATGACTGTGTATATTGATACATATACACATAATATTCTTAATGCTACATATGACAAAATTTTCAAGGAAATTAACAAATTCTTCAGGAATAAGCAGTTTGTGGATGTTGACGCGCACACAACACAACAGTGTAAAATGGATCATATAATGTATTTAGTTCCTGATTTCAATTTTGTAATGAGACCCCTTTTATGATGGTATTTGCGACTTTGGAACATATATTTGCTCATCTCTCTTTTTTTATCATTTCAATTGTGATTACGATTCATATGATCCTATTAATCCATGAAATCATAGGGTACGTGATTCACCAGAAATGTGAGCGTGTGTGTACATATTTGACTTTAGATTTAGAACATAACATTTCAATTGTGATTATGATTCATTTAATGACCCTCTTAACCACGAAATTATAGGGTTCCATGATTGTGTGTGTACACACGACAAAATTAAAATTACAACAAGGACTTCAAGGAAATTTAATAGTTTATATTATGATGCAAGGAATAAGTAGTATAAAGAAATTTGTGTAACTTGAAAACATGGACGAAATTTGTTGACAATTATTTTTATAAATCTCTATAAATCAATGTAGTTGAGAAAGTACAAAAAAGATTGATGGGATGGTCAGGGAGACTTTTATCACCGGGAGGTTGCATCACTATGATTAATGTGGTTCTTTTGGCAATTCTGACATATTTTTAATCGTACTTTCGGATCCCTAAATGGGTGGAAAAGAAGATCGATCGCCTTAGAAGAAGGTTTTGTGAAAGGGGCGCAAAGAGAAGGGAATGGCTACTGCCTAGTTATTGGAAGCGGGTTTGCAAGCGCAGAGAGTTCAGTGGCTTGGGCATCATTAACCTTCGAGATTTTAATACAGTCATATTGCTCAAATGGTGGTGGAAATTATTTCAGGAGCCGGGAAGGAGATGAGCATCACTGGTTTCATAAAATTACAGATCGGTCTCAGGTTGGTGGGCAGACAGGTGTGCGCACAAGGCATCCTCTTCCTTGTAAAAGGGTGTTGAAGTGTGAAAAACATCTTCCAAGCTACCGTTATGAATATTCGGGATAGGAGGGGGTCGAGGTTTTGGGAGGATAAGTTGTGCTCAATAACTCCTTTAAGAATATTTTTTCCGGAATTACATCGAGTCGCGAAAGATACTTGGGATTGGTCAAAGATCACTGGGAAGGATATGGTTGGGTTCTTAAGGTGCCATGGCAATAAAAAATTCTGTTACCCCAAATCGAAGAAGTGCTTAATGTCCTTCCGAACACGTTTCCACCTGGGGGGATAGACCTACTTGAAAGTAGGGTTCTAAACGTCAGTTATCAACTAAGAATGCTTACTTGAGGCTGAACGACAGGGGGCTGCGTTGCCCTATGGCTAAGGCCATCTGGAGAACTAAGGCACCTCTAAAAGTTAGGGGTTTTCTCTGGTTGGTATTTAATAGAGCCATCCTGACCATAGTTCAAAGACTCGGCCGAGTCGGAGACGACTCGGCCGAGTCGTATCCGTCTCGGCCCGCTCCGAGACGAGTCCGAGTCACGAGTCGGTCGACTTAACTCAGAGGAGACTGACTAGGCCGAGAATCGGAGTTGACTCGGTCGACTCGGCATTATGATGATAATTTTGTGCCTCATCGCAATTCAATGTGAAAATAACTACATTAACATGTATTTATGAATGTAGTTTGTGCAATTTACTATATTGATAGCATGTATTTTGATATGCTTCTACCGACGACGCGTGTATTTATACTTTCGCTTTATGTTTAGTGTGCTAGGTGATATATTTTGGACATGTGATACATGAGTGTGGATGTCTATATTTTTTTAAGATTTGTCGTGATTTTTTCAGAATTTTTTTAGCTTTCTATGTAGCGTTTTGCACGTATCGCCCGATACCGATCCAAGTCGCCGAGACCGATCCGTCTCAGAGCCCGCCGAGTCGGCGGCCGAGACCGCGACTATGAACCATGATCCTGACTTGGGATAAACTGAGAAGAAGGAATTTGTACAGGCCGAGAGTGTGTTGTCTTTGCATGGCGGACGAAGAAACAATTGACCACTTATTTCTGAATTGCTCATATACTGTAGGTATTTGGAACCACTTGAGGAGTTGGATCAATATGAGCACTCTACTACATCATGAGTCTGTGAATGTCATTTGGGCTTCTTGGCGGATGGAGTCCTTTGGGAGATGTGAATGGGTAATTTGGGATTTAGCGACAGCAGTTGTGTTTTGGGGGGTTTGGAGAGAAAGAAACAATAGATTATTTAATGACTCAACCAGATCTCCCGACAATGCTTTTGGTTAAACACAATATTGCTCAAATGGTGGTAGAAATTATTTCAGGAGCCAGGAAGGAGATGGGCATCACTGGTTACGCAAAATTACAGATCGGTCTCAGGTTGGTGGGCAGACAGGTGTGCTCACAAGGCATCCTCTTCCTTGTAAAAGGGTGTTGAAGTGTAAAAAACATCTTCCAAGCTACCGTTATGAATATTCAGGATGGGAGGGGGGTCAAGGTTTTGGGAGGATAAGTGGTGCTCAATGACTCCTTTAAGAATTTTTTTTCCGGAATTACATCGAGCCGCGAAAGATCCTTGGGACTGGTCAAAGATCACTGGGAAGGATATGGTTGGGTTCTTAAGGTGCCATGGCAATCAAAAAAATCTGTTACCCCAAATCGAAGAAGTGCTTAATGTCCTTCCGGACACGTTTCCACCTGAGAAGGGGGGAGAGATAGACCTACTTGAAAGTAGGGTCCTAAACGTCAGTTATCAGTTAAGAATGCTTACTTGAGGCTAAACGACGGGGGGCTGCGTTGCCCTATGGCTAAGGCCATCTGGAGAACTAAGGCACCCCTAAAAGTCAGGGTTTTTCTCTAGTTGGTATTTAATAGAGCCATTCTGACTTGGGATAACCTGAGAAGAAGGAATTTGTACGGGCCGAGAGTGTGTTGTCTTTGCATGGCGGACGAAGAAACAATTGACCACTTATTTCTGAATCGCTCATATACTGTAGGTATTTGGAACCACTTGAGGAGTTGGATCAATATGAGCACTCTACTACATCATGAGTCTGTGAATGTCATTTGGGCTTCTTGGCGGATGGAGTCCTTTGGGAGATGTGAATGGGTAATCTGGGATTTAGCGACAGCAGCTGTGTTTTGGGGGGTTTGGAGAGAGAAACAATAGATTATTTAATGACTCAGCCAGATCTTCTGACACTGCTTTTCATACATGTGCCACTTTCATTTCTTACTGGATTGAGCTACTTTCAGGTCGATTCAAGGACTTGATGTTCTAGGTTATATGACAGACTCTGGAGACTGGTTTCACCGACCGTCAGTCAGATGACTATTGGGGGATGGAGTTGACACCGACACAGACGAGACGTGATCTTCATCTTGGCGGGACCTTGACTTTTGGTGTTACGAGTTGACATTGAAATCGATATCCGATTTTATGGTCAACCGGTATTTTGGATCAGGCAGGGGCGGAAGCAGAAAATTTTTTTGGGGTGGGCTACAATTTTTTATAACATATACTTATGAATTATATGAATTTATCAAAAGAATAAAACAGTATTCTCCACTAAATCATGAGTGGAACTAGCAATAAATTTGCTAAAAAAACCAATATAGAAAGGGGTCTAACACAATATATAAAAAAGAAAAAAAATAAAAATGGGTTTACGCCTATATATAAAAAATGGGCCGGGTTACAACCCGGCCCAGCCCACTAATGGGTCCGCCCATGGGATCAGGGGCCCATTCTTACTTTCAGACTCTTCGCTAATTCTCTTTTGTTGTTGTATTTTCCGGCACCTGCATGTACTTATCGTCAGGGAGAATTTGGATTTGCACTTTGTTTGTATGCTTGAGTTTGTTTTCATTTAACTCTTATTAATAGAAAGTGGGGGGCTAGTTGGCTCACCGTTTACTCTCAAAAAAATTACCTAATAATTGGTCCATCTCAAAAAAATCAATATTTTGTCTACACGTTTTGACACATGACTTCGCAAGATACTCACACCCACAAGGTCAATGTCCTAAAACAATTATGGTACAAAATATGCAAGGATACTCGCACATCAAGAAAGCAGACCTAACAAGCAATATTCCAGCAAATTAAGATAACAATCTCCCGATAAAAAACAGTTGTCAAAGCTAGGATTTGCTCAATTTCTTAACTTTATATTGACAAAGAATGATACAAAATGAATTCATGATGGTGAAGTTTTTTCACAACTCACTGTTATATCAGTATCTTTGCAGTCTCTGTAAACCATTCCAGAATATGAAAACACTC
Organism: Agave tequilana; assembly: GCA_038442645.1. NCBI lineage: Eukaryota > Viridiplantae > Streptophyta > Magnoliopsida > Asparagales > Asparagaceae > Agave > Agave tequilana. Next base: position 17,188 of record JAVJIF010031520.1, read on the forward strand.
CTGGTCATGGCACCCTTACATATGGAAACAAGAAAACTCTCAGCAATTGCTGTATTGTTGAACCTGCATAAACAATTAATATATCCCACTATCAGAATCAAGATGATAAGCTATGAACACTTCAGTTACAGTTCCTTTAAGTTACTCATGAGAATTTGCATCAGATATTTGTTTCAAGGTGCAGGGCATATCCATAAATATTCACACTCACCGAATACTTCCTGTCTAGGCCAAAATAGCATCACTCAGAAGTTTCTTCACCGGTGCAACTCAACAGCAAATAAACATTTCACCAATAGTTGCCACATGTACATTCCCCATCCCTAAAATGGTGAAACCGCTTCCCATCTCTCACAATAATCTCTCTTCCACCTGCCTTAGACATGAACATGATTGCAGTATGGCAATCCCCACAAATTCTCAAGTTCTTAAGAACCCGAACGGGAGTTCCAATGGGTAACTTTAGAAGACCAAAACCAACTGCCAACTTCTCGCTATGAGTAGATAACACGTACTCTTTGTGCTCAGATTCCACATCCTGCAACACAAACTTGGTATCTGGGACATACCCCAATTTCCTCATCTTCGCCCCAAGCATCTCAAGATAATTGCACACTATCTGCGCTTCAGGGTGTCTCGTATCATTGACAACGAACACATGAACCTTACTTTCAACTTCAATCCAGCTGCACCCCGGCTCCTTCTTCACTCCTCGGTCCCTCATCAATTTCCTAACCCTAGCAGCGTCTTGCCACCGTCCGACAGCTGCGTAAGTGTTAGATAAAAGAATATAAGATCCATCGTTCTGGGGTATCATCTCAAAGAGCTTGTCTGCTGCATGAACCGCAAGATCCATATTCTTATGGATCCGACAACCAGACAGTATTGCTTCCCATATAGGTGGGCCTGGTTCAAAAGGCATTGATTGTATCACATCCGTAGCTTCTTCAATCTTGCCAGCCCGGCCAAGCAAATCAATCAGCCTGGCATAGTGATCTTCCCCAGGACTTATACCATGGTCCCGCTTCATTGATTCAAAGTATCGAAAACCTTCGTCTACCAAACCAGCATGGCTGCAAGCAGATAAGATCTCAAGGAAAGAGATTCGGTCTGGGTGCATACCTTCCTTGACCATGTCATCAAAAAGTTTGATCGCCTCATTTCCATGCCCATGCTGCCCAAGGGCTGCGACCATTGAATTCCAAGATATAGAGTCTGCATTGGGCATCACAAGGAACACTAAGTGTGCATCCTCCACGGCTCCACACTTTGCATACATCGTCAATAGGGCATTCCCCGCTGAATTGCTCGACTCATAACCAATCTGAATAAGCTGGGCATGGAGCTGCCGGCCATGTTCCAATGCCCCAAGCTCACCACAAGCAGAGAATGTTCCTGCATAAGTGTAATCACAGGGTTTGACGCCTTCAGCCCTCGTCCGATTGAATAATTTCAATCCTTCTTCCGGAAGCCCATTGCGGACAAACCCTGAAATCATTACCGGTTGGTTCTTACAAGGCATCTTACGAAATATATCAAAGGCATCTTCAACCCGCCCTGAGTCCAAATACCCTGACAACATGGCATTCCAAGAAACATCGTCTTTCTTTCTTATCTCACTGAAAATCCTTCGCGCAACATTGACCTTCCCACATTTTGAGTACATTGTAACTAAAACATTCTCGACCGGCAATGCTGCCTCCGGATCAAAATCAAGCCCGGAGCGAATGATGTGGGCATGGACAGCCTTCCCATCATTGAAATTCCCTGAGTGCGCACAGGCACTGAGAATACTAGTATAAGTAAACTCATCGAGCAGGATACCCATCGAGCGCATCCTCCTGAACATATCAAACGCTTCGTAAAAGAGACCATGGTGAAAGTAGCCTGAAATCATTGCATTCCAAACAGCATTCCAAACGACATTGGACCTTCCCTCCATCTCATCAAGAACCCTACGGGCACCACAGAGGTCCCCTCTCCTAACATACCCAACAACCATTGTAGTCCAAGTAATCTCTTCTTTCTCCACCATACCATCGAACACCTCTCTGGCACATCCCGACGCCTCAGGCTCATCACATTTGAAGTACAGAGCTATGAGTGCGTTCATAACAGACACAACACAGCCCGTCCCGAACTTCACCACAGCACAATGCAGCTGCCCACAATCAACAACACAGACACCCGGGATGCTCGCCGCAGCACTGAGCACGCCAGTGAAAGTGTAATTGTCTGGCCTCAGCGACTCGCAGCGGGACGTCAGTATGTCGCGGAAGATTCCGACGGCCGGGAGGCCAACAAAGGCACGGGCGTAGGCGGAGATCATGGCGTTGTAGAAGATGGTGTCGCGGGTCCTGTGGGGCGTTTCGTCGAACAGCTTGCGGGCAAGGGGGAGGTTGCCGGCATTGGAGTGGGCGGTGAGGAGGGAGGTGCGGGCGATGATGTCGGCGGTGGGGGAGGAGTGGAAGATGCGGAGGGCGGAGGGGAGGTCGGAGAGCTGGGTGTAGAGGTGGATGAGGCGGTTGATGATGTGGGCCCGGGGGGAGAAGCCAGAGGCGACGATGTGGGCGTGGACGGAGCGGAGGCGGAGGAGAAGGAGCGGGGAGTTGGGTGCGGCGGGGAGGGCGGCGGCGAGGCGTTCGAGGAGAGAGGCATAGTGATGGGCGACGGAGGAGGCGTGCATTAGTTTTTGACGGAGACGGGAATTGTTTTTGAATTTTCGTTGGGATTGTGAGATGGCGGGTGGAACAAATTCAAATTCGTACTGCACAATTATAGTTTAACTTTCAAACTGACATCGGGCCCCACGTGACAGTCTCTGCCCGAATCAAAGTAGCCAGTAAATTTTCATAGTCATTATTTTTTTCCTTATTAGTTTTTGTGATTTCCTCAGAAGACATTTTTCACGCTTTATGTTTTTTGAATTTATGTTTCGATCGTGTTTGGATGGAAGTGGTAGAAAAATGACACTTTCCTTATTTGTTTTGAGCCGAAAACGAGAATTTTGAATCAGAAATGAGAAATAGGAAAAGCTTTTTTTTTTTCTTTTTTTCTCTTTACACCTCCGTTTACATTACAATTTTTTCACTCCAAGAGTGTTACCGTTAATTTTGTGGTCATGTAAATCTCACTTAAATAAGTTGTGACTCAAAACAGTTAATCTTGATATTATGTAAATCTCAGTTGCATTCCAATTACAGACCAATTACATTATTTTAGAATTAACATTTAATTTAATGTTATTTTATGGTTAACATTTTCACTTTTACTTTCGTGTTACTAACCAAACATTAAAAAAAAAACATAATATACTTTTTCACTTACACTTACATATTACAACCAAACACTGGAAAAAGAAATTGCACAAATTCTAATTTTTCATTGCACTTTCATATTTTCCATCCTCATTTTCCATTTTCACCTTTTTTCCCACTTCTTGCAAGGCCCTGTTTGATTGATGGAAAGAAGAGGAAAAAGTGTAAGTAAGAAATGAGGACGAAAAATGTGGAAGTGTAGTGGAATTGTGAAAAATGAAATTTGTGCAATTCTCATTTCTGATGTTTTGGTTGTAATGTGAGAGTAAAAGTAGAGAAATATATTATATTTTCGGTGTTTGATTAGTAATGTGAAAGTGAAAGTAGAATGTTGACCAGAAAATAAAATAAAATAAAATGTTAATTTTGAAATAACATTTTTGAACTGTACTTGACTACAAGTGAGATATACATGACATCAAAATTAACTGTTTTAAATTACAACTTATTTCAAGTGAGATTTATATCACCACAAAATTAACTATATCACTCTGAAAGTGAGAAAATGATAGTGTAAACGGGAGGTGTAAAAGGGAAAAGGGGAAATGAAAAAGGGTTTTCCCATTTCCTATTTCCGAACCATCTACCCAGAGATTAAAGAATACAAGAAGAAGAGATCAAAGACATTTCACCGAACTCTGTTGACCTTAATTTCATTATAACGGACTCAACCTCACCGTTACAAGAGTGTATTAATCCTCCTCCAAGAAGATCAAAAGGCCCAACTCAATCTTTTACGGGTTCCCAAAAATCTTACTTTTGCTCTCGACTCGGAGAAGAATCTTACACCGATGCACTCTCTTTTTTCTTCTCCATTATCTTTGAGATTTTTCTTATTATGGCTATGAGATTTCTCTTGATTTTGGTTGCCTCAGTGATGTCTTATTTATATCCAATTAAGTTTCCAAATTCTTTTCGGATTTTCATCCAAATCACTATCCGACTCCGAATCTCCGCCATGTTACACTCCCACTCTTTTTCACGTTCTATTTCCAAATCACGATTCGACTCGTGATTCTTCCCAAGTCCGAGTCTGTGTCGCGCAGAAATCCTAATCCACAATGGAGTGAGATTGGGCCTCCATGGGGTGGGCCCACTTTGGGCTAGACTCCAGCCCAACACCTGTCTGTTTCCTCGTTTCCGATGAGGCTTCTATCACCGGATGAGGGAGAGACACAGACCACCTCTTTGTGAAGTGCCCTTTTGCTCACGAAGTGGGGTTAGCTCAAAGATTGCGTGTGGTATAAGCCAGTTTGGGGGTCAACCTGGGACCATTCATCGAGCTCAATTTAGATCTCATGGCATGAAAAAGCATCACAGTTCACTTTGATGAGCCACAACAATGTGCCAGCAAAACAGAAGTGCTAATTAGGTGCAAGCTAGAAGGGTATCAATTAACAAGATCAAATCACAGTAGGCAGAAAAAATGTTGAGCAGCAACAACAAAAAAAAATTCTTTAGTTCTTACAAGCCGACTGTTCTCTCTCAATGGCAAAAAAATGTCAAGTCCATAAAACTTTTAGCTGGAAATTTTGGATCAATGCCATGTTAAACTTTCATCGAGTCGATTTTGGATCACCGCCATCACAAAAACAGATAAACTCCTCACGGCAAGTAGAGTTGAAGCCAACAAAATGTCAGCGCGCTCACTTCAGTTAGCGTTCAGGTTGAGATGATGGACGTATGTTTTCGGTGCTATAATTGCTCCTCAGAGGACCAAATGTTGTCCTGATCTGAATCTGTATCGTCTTCCTGGCATGAATCCTTTCCTTTCTCCTTCTGCATGTCTTCCTGGCATGAATCCTTTCCTTTCTCCTTCTGCAAAACAGAACAAGAGCTTAACTTAAAGCTTCAATCCTTTCCTTTCTCCTTCTGCAAAACAGAACAAGAGCTTAACTTAAAAGCAAGCTTTAGATCAAGTGATCTGCACACTAGACTAGTAGAAATAGCCTTTAATTATTAATCTCTTTTACAAAGATTAAAAGATTTCTGTAGAATCAATCTAAACTAACATGCTCAAGTCAGATATGTTTTGAGTTTTTCACTCAGGTCAGTCATTAAATTTTTCGCTATTTAGCCAGTGTCATGCTCAAAGATAAATGCAGTTCATTAAAAGAACCATATCATGTTTCCATTTGTCTAGACTCCTTGCGAGTTTTGTGGAATTTAGATATACAGGCATAAACCTATAAGCCTCCACATATAAACTCAGTCCCATAGGTTTTATGAAAAGACACACATTTCTCTATTGTTTCATTCGCCGACAAATGTCAGCCACAATAAGATGTCGATAATCGGCCCTATGTGGATTTTTCTCAAATTAAACATAAGCAATACATAGAAACTCCTATTTGACAGGGAAAGACGTGTGGTGATAACCTGAGCACAGATTTAAACAAATTCACAAAGATCTAATTCAACTTAAAATAGAATATTCATAATCTACTGCTAATTCCATGTTGTAATTTTTCTCATTTGATTAACTCCTAATATAAAAGCAAAATATTTTACCTTTTTAATCAGGCCTTCAGCGGACATGAGCTCATAGAGTTTTTGCATAAGCATTTCTTCTTCCACCTTCATACAACAAACAAGACAGATAATAAGAATATTGAGCACAAAAGAAAAAAAAATTATGAACTGATAGAAGATCACGTAGATAATATAAGACCAATAACACATAAGTACCAACCTGAAGTCTATGTAGCTCATGTGACATTGCTCTATATGATTCCATGAGGACTTCACTTTGCTTCTCCAGATGCCTGCAAACAACATTTATTTAAAGGTAAAAAATTATAACCTAATCTGATGGCAGTGATTGTTAAACGAGGATGCATTTAAGGGAAAAAGATCTCACTTGAACATCTCAGCAGAGCGTTTTGCGTCCATTTTTAGTCAGAACACCGATCCTGAAGTAAAAGTGACAGTGAGTAAGAAAGTTTACAAGCTTATAAAATGTATAAACTAAGAAAAAAGAAGTTCTAAGAATACTTCATTAAATATGCAATACAAACTTGTGAAGTTGTCACGTGAGGAACTCGACTAAAAAAATAAACAATAATCAAATTGTGTAGTATACATGTCAATATATGAGGCTCCCCAGACTAACCATGATTATTGGAAAGTTTTCAGTTCAGAAAGAACTTTTTTTGAAAAAGATTTCCTTTTTTTCAAAAATATATTTTCCTCCAGATGTAATTGACTATCACTCAAGGATCAATTGAGCCAAAGATGAAAGCGAGAGTAAAGAGAACATCCACATAGAAAAATCCTCTACAAAGATCAACAGTGTAAAGATTTAAATAGAAGGATCAGTAATTGTCTAAACGATAAATCTATAAGGTCTGAAATTGTTGACATGATAGAATGGCACATTTTAACCTGAACTATCATGATGCCCAATATAAAATACGCCATTTGGAAAAGAAATAAAAAATATTGGTGTAAGTAATTTAGGCCTTCTTCCTTCTAGGTGGTTTAACTAAACCACTTAAACCAAATGATTTCAAGTTTTGGATCTGAGTAAAAAGATAGAATAATTTAAAGCAAACCAAAAGGATAAAATAAAAAAGTACCGTGAGAAGTTAGAGAGCTATGATTGTGGAAAATGAGAGAGAACCGGCTGTGGACCTGTGGGGCTTTAGGCATGGGAAAAGGAGACCAATAAGAGAGCCAATTAGGAATAGTCATAAGAGTGTATTCTACAGAGCATCAAAACTAGAGGTAATCTAGGTTAAAAACCTAAAAAAGCACGAGCTGAGGCAGTTAAAATGGCTAGTTTAGGTTGATCTGAGTATTTTGTATAGAAAATGGCCTAAAATTAGCCAAATGAAAAAGAATGATTCATGCAGTCAATCCCCAAGACAGAGACTCTGTTGTTGTTGTTTCCTTTTCTTCGTTTATTTATAAGGCACTGTTGTCATTTAGCCATTTACTTTACAAGTTGTCAACAACCAAAATAGAATAAGCAAAACAGTGTAGAAAATTGCATTCCAAATTCCAAATAAAATAAGGGGAATAGCTAAACCATCTTACCCAAGGGTTTAGCTAAATGAGATAAAAGAATAAAGAATTAACTGGTTCAAGTCACATTTGATGATACTAACAGGATTAAGAGTAAACCAGTTCCTTGAACCCCCATTTTCAGCCATTTGGATATAACAGACCCTTTACATTACTAAACATGACCCAATGACTTGAACTTGAATAAAATTAACCCTAATCGTCAAATGGCCTTCAAATAAAATCAGAATCTTAGAATACCATAAACAAGATATGAATAGCTTAGTAATCAGTACAATCATTTCAAATTCAGCCAGAATCCCAATTAGTCAAAATTTAATCAGAGCAAACATGACTTGTAACTAGGGGTGCAAACAGACATGGATATATCTGAATCGATCTGAAACCGTAACAATGTCGGCTCCACAGATCGATATGATTTTTCTTCACCAAACTATAATTATATCCAAATTCGCGTCAGTGATTGGAAAATAGATACATATATGGTAAATGTCACATTCGATCCGTGTACAAACCACCCCCAATACAAGTCTTTCTAGCTCATATACATAATTAGTTCATAAGAAAATAATAGAAAATTAGCTCACTATACTAATAATATATATCCGTTTATTTGTAACTTGTTATTTTAGGTAATTTTATGTTAGTGATTCGTAATTGAAAGTAATTTGTTTTAATTTTAGTCAAAAATGAACGATAATATAATGGTATTTGTTTAGCGATTCGTAACCTGTTTTAAGTGAAATTGAAAGTAATCTGTTTTAATAACACTTGTATCTGATACATAACAGGATCAGGTCTTGCATCCATATCTGATATGTTTGCGTCCCTTCTTGTAAGCAGTAATGTTCCAGTCCACATAACAGGATTATCTTATCCAGGTAAACAATATATACTGATAAGGGATTCAAATTTTTATTTATCAAAACCTACAAAAGGGAGGTTTTCTGCCGTAATTCCTTCACAAATTTTATCCCGTCCATCCGTCTTCATCCGCAGAGAAAGAGCGAGCAAGAGAGAGAAGCCGGAGTAGCAGCACTCCTCCTCTTCCCTCCAGCCCCCATCTTCCTCTTCTTTGCCGATGAAATTCTGTTGGTTTCCCATCGTAAACACGATATACTAGATTTATTCAAATTTTCTTCGAATTATATTTTTAAAACGACAATGAATCAAGGCTTGGGTTGTAGAATACCGGAAGAGAGAGAATACGAGAATTAATTTCCAATAAAAGGAAACTTAATTGAATTGAGTTGTCCCCTAAATTCTATTCTAAATTCTATACGGAATTTTAATAAACAGTTTGAGTGCTATACATCCCGAACAATCGAGTGCTATACATCACGAACAGTTTCGGATTTCAAAGAAAAGGGGAAAATGAAAAAAGAAACTTTTTGAGCGGGGGAGAGAGGAGGTACCTTCGGTTGATCTGAAGGATGAGACGGGGCCCAATCAGGCGGTGGCGACGACGTCGGAGAGAATTCGATCAATTACAGGCGTGAGAGAGGCGGTGGGCAGAGCTGAGAGAGATCGTCGTAAGTTAATCTTGGGTAATTCTGATTCCGCCTTGGATTTGGATTGGAAACCAGAGCCCACATAAAAGTTGAATTGGGTTTAGTTGGCCTTCAAGCTCAACCCAATGTGAGTCCAAACCATTTGATACATGGATAACTTTTAGATATACGCCCAACAATTTGTTTATTTTGGTTATTCAGAAAATTTTTATTTGAGACGAGCCAAAAAAGAATTGTTTACTTATTTGCTTAAGTTATTTTTTTAGAGAAAAAATTGATTTTTTTGAGCCAGAAAAGAATTGATTACTTAAGTTATTTTTAGTAATCAACAAAGAAAAAAAACATTACAGGGTAGTTTAGAGTACAAACTTTCCATGAGTGATCGATTTGAATCCCGCAATACAGACATTTGTTCTCCTCCGACCTGATTCCGATCAACCCTCAAATTTGCTGTCAAAAAACCGCCAGTGAATTCCGTCACGGTTGAGTTAATTAGAGGAGAAAAAAAACAAAAAACAAAGAAAGAACATTACAATCTACACGAAGGGGACCACAGAAATTATTATTATTTTTTTTTAAGAGAAAACCATGGAGGAAATGTTCAGAATTTAAAGACAACTTTCCAATTATCCTTTGTTTTTTACTTTTATACTTTTTTCATTTTTTGCAAACGAATGGCATCCCAGTTGAAATCTCTGCAGTGTCAAAGTCTTAAGGTCTCTCTTCACACTTGGCATGTTAGTTGTTACTTATAAAATGAGAGGATTTCGAACCTAAAGTTTGCTCTAAGGAAAGATCATGATCATAGGCTCATGTGTTGTCTCAATTTCCTCCATAGAAGCAACATTAAGTTCCTTGATAGATGATTCTCATCTGTGAAAATCTAAGTTGTATAACACACAATACAAAACTGTAAGTGAAGACGTTTAGAGTCAAAGTGAAGATAGTTCATTTGTTCGTGAGTTTGTTTCTTTTACTTGATGAGCCTAACCATCAAAAAAACTTTGCTCAAATAGGCATGCGTAGATGATATCATGATAATCAACCTACACTCTATAGATTAATGGATGTTTTATCAACAAGATAAGGTGGAAATTGTTGGAAATATGTTTATTACAAAACTCATAAACAAATATAAAAGGCTTTAAAACAAGCAAAACTTAGCATAAAATAAAGATTATGCACAACGTAAGTCTCGAAAAGCAAAATTTGCTCAAAAAAATAATTTTACCTGTTAGGCCAATTGAAATGTAGAGATTAGAAGAAGTACGAATGGGGAATAGCATCTATTATCTAGGGCACGTATTTTCTAAGGAAAAAAGGAAAAGAAAAAAGAAAAATAAAATACCATTCGAGATAAAAGCAAAATTGCAGACATAAGGGGCCGCTCTTTTCTTAGAAAATGGGCAGAGAATGGGGAAAGAATGGGGAGTTTGATGGGCCCAACTGTCAATTTTTCTTACTTTCTCCAACTTCTATTATTTTGACAGCAGGCAAGAAAGAAGAAAAAATCGGTAACATCAGCAAAATATCATCATTTTCCTCGTTACAGTTTTAGCTCATCTTGGTCTGAAAAATGTTTGAAAAACTGACACACGTGAGACTCACTCTCTTGCTTTCTTGAAAAAACTCGAGAAAACTAACACATATTAGGGAATGGATATTGCTACCCAAAAAATGATAAAGCCTCAAAAAAAAATTATTCGCAAATGTGCCATTATATTTTTTGCCCATTTCACCCATGCTGAAATGTCCAAAATACCTATCTTCTTTCTCCTTCCTTCCTTCTATCCTCGTCCTCCTCTGTCATTTTCTCCGGCAACCCACCCCCTCCCCCGGCGTCCCCCTCCCCCACGAACAGAGGGGGTGAGGGGGGCTCTGGGGGTGGAGAGCAGGGTGGAGGGGGAGGGAAAGGGTGGGGGAGGAGGCAGGGGTGGGGGAGGGGAGCTCTGGGGAGGGGGCGATCCCAGGGAGGTCAGGGGAAGCTCAGGGGAGGGGAACGCCGGGGGAGGGGGAGGGGAACGTCGGGAGGTTGGGGGAGGAGGGATCGCCAGGGAAGGGGGAGGTCGAGGGGGCACGGGGGAGGTCGATGGAAGAGGAGGGGGAATCACCGACGAGTGGGAAGCCGGGGACGTCTGGGGGAAAGAGGAGGGGTCGCCGGTGAGGGTGGGAGAAAGGGAGAGGAGGAGGGGAAGAAGATGAAGACATTTTTGTCATTTTAAAATTTTTGCGGGGGCTTTTATCAATTTTGAGAGTACCTTAATTCATTGAGGGCTTATACCAGCTTTTGAGGTGGCAATGTCGGTTCCCCACATATTAGTTTTTCTCTTCATATTAGTTTTCTTTCATAATATTTTGCACCTAAACAGCCCATAAATACCTTCTCTTACGTTCCATCTTTTGACACCATTGGCACCTCACGGTCGACGCCCAAACCTTTTCATTCAGCCACTCAAAAGAACTATGCACCCACCAACCACAAGCTGCCAAGTATATCTCCTACTCATTTATGATGTCAAAAAAAATTATTTTCGAAAAAGATACCTCCTCAATTTGCAAAACGAGGTCAGAAGAAATGCCCCCTCACCTTCAACACACACAAAACATGCCGTTCGAAAAGCTCTGCAATTAAATCCCAGTACCACTCGCCTCAGTCCATCACAACCGACAAACATCACCCAAAACACCCAGCCCCAACAAACACACCCACCCACAGCCACCGGGCCCCACCTTCCATTAAAAGCCCTTCTCAGTTAGACTTCGAAGGACCCGGGGTCTTAATTATTACCGTAATAATTTCCGTTCTCGCCCCAACAAGTCTGCTCCCTTCAAGGATCAGCCCCAAAGAACCTATTAGCGCTAGCAGCAGATCTTTCTTCACTCTCCTCAACCGCGCTCGATACTCCGGCGCAACGAATAGTCCCACATCGGGTAGGCGAGGGCGATGGTGAGGCCGCCGGGGCTTTTTATAGGGCTGGCCCTGATGATGATGCTGGTGGCGGGGCCGATCTCGGCGAGATTCGTGGTGGAGAAGAACAGCCTGATGGTGACGTCACCCAGCGGGCTGAGGGGGAAGCACGACAGCGCGATCGGGAACTTCGGGATACCGCAGTACGGCGGGAGCATGGCGGGGACGGTGGTGTACCCGAAGAAGAACGCCAACGGGTGCGACAAGTTCGAAGGGGGCGTCTCGTTTAGGGCCAAACCTGGGGCTCTCCCTAATTTCGTCCTCATCGATCGCGGAGGTAATAATAATAAAAGAAGTAACTTGGATTTGATTTGCTCCTTAAGTTGATGAATTAACTTTGTGTAAGTGAAATTTATTAGTAACTATTTGAAGTTTTCAAGGATTAGGATTGTGATTCTTGGATCTGAAAGTGATTAGAGTTATCCAAATCACTCTTTTTTGACTCAAACGACTGAAATATTAGCAAAGATTGAGTTAATTTGGAGATTTCAATTCTTGCATGCTGAAAGTGTGCTTGGTGGAGCATAGTGCAAGATGTTAGTGCAAGATGTATATATATGATTGGCAATGTATTCGAGACTGCATAAACAAGAAATTGCCGTTTCTAATTTTCTTTTAATAGGAACTCCAAAGAACAAGAATCAAATTGATATGGAAGCAACTATTGGTCTGTTTTATTGATAGTGCTGGATAAACGAAGTCTATCTGAAAAGTAACTGATTTTGGCCTTGATTCTGTATGGTTTGCTTACACTAAAGCAATATGATAGCTTATGGCCCTTGTATAAACTTTTAACTGAATAACAGTAGAAGTCTAACTATAGAAATAGTGAAGAAAAAGAAACATAACTCTAATCGGATTAAATGGATGCTAAATCCCATTAAAAGTATTATGGCACACGACCAAGGATGAATGCAAATGTAACCGAAATGATCTCAAATCGAGGGTGGTCATGCAACTGCAAATCCTAAAAACTTTCAAGTGCTCTAAACAAACTTGATTAAAGGATTTACATATATTTACCAATAAGCTGACTCAAATACATGTGGATTTGATGAATCTTGACTTGAAGCTCCATAACTCAGGTTTGTCAACACTATGACTTCTTTGAGCTAAGTCCATCACCACTTGAGCATCTTGAAATTCATCCATACGACCAAGTTATAGTTTTGCTGTTGTATCTATCACTTTACATATAGACACTTTTGAGCTCCTGTGATACATGAAATTTCAAATTTTTATGATAGTTTGTTACCATCAAAATCAAACATATAATGGATCATAATTCAACATTATGGACTAGTTTGACTACCATAAGACCAAAATGACGCTGCCGTGTTATCTTGGGCATAACTTTCTTTTCCAGTGTCATCGCACATATGACCTATTATTTCGTAGGTAGTGACGACTGGAACAAAACTCATCTTCTTCAGATCATGAAGTGTGCCTTACTTTGCAGAATTTCTGCTCGCAAAGGGGTCAAATTGCTGATTTTGTGTTTTCTTTTCTATTTTGTTAAGTTTTGATTATTTTAAGAGTCTAGTTTTGTTAATTAGGAGTTATTGTCAATCACGAATTCCAATGACATTCTAAACAAGCGTCACAGAAGGGTCAAATTACTCTATTTCATGTTTTTAGTTAGTTTAACCTAAGTGCTAAAAATAGAGTTTGATATCAACATAATTTCTTCAAAAAACTTATATTTTTTTCTTCCTTGTGGATTCAAGACCTAGACTAGATTGCACCCAGTTTCTTTTGCTCCCTTCATAGGCCGACAAGACAGACTATTTTTCAGCTTATACTATCTCTCTTTTGTTTTCTTCATGGGCCAATAAGGCGGACCATTATTCAACTTGTGTAAAATCTCTTTTACTTCCTTTACGGGCCAACAAGGCATACTATTTTTCAGCATGCATTTAGTCTCTTACGCTATCTTCACTAGCCAACCACATGGATGATGTTTCAGTCTATTATCAAGTCTTTTTCGCTCCCTTCATGGATCATTAAGAAAGACTCTAGCCCATCTTCTAGTGGAGATAAATCAAATATGTCTCTTAGAATATAAAAGTATTACCCTTAACCTTCCATAATTTTGGAGTTCTAATGTAATGGCAATGACTTTAATATGGTATTTGAGCAACCCAGATTCAAATTTCACCACCCTGCATTTAAAAGAAAAAAAAAAGATTAAAATAAATGCCGCTGCGCAAAAACTCGAGTTTTGGCCCATAAAAAAGGGCACTCGACCTGCATGAGCTTGTTAGAATATAGAAGTATTATCTTCAACCGCCACCACAACTTCAGAGTTTTAATGTAGTGGCAGTAACTTTAATAGTGTCATTGATCAACAGATCAAACTGAAGGCCTAACGAAGCAAGAGCACTAATACCACTTGTTAGGAATTTAGTTAACAAGGAAGTGTGCACTGAGGTGGATTAGTTACTAAAATTGAAATTTTATTTGACACAAAATAGAAACCCCTAATAGAGTCTTGGGTTCAATTTTATGTAAACTTATATTTAATCATCTTGTTACTTTGATGTGGGACCAATCTCATACCTTCTTACCTTTTTACCGAAATCATCAATTACATTATACCTAGACTAACATTTCCACTTTGACTGGATGCAAATGCGAGACGCATTCTAATATAACTATCTTCACACTTCCGTTCTATGTGGGCAAATAGTTCAATGGATCCCAAATGGTTGGACTGATAGCCACCCAACCAAGCAATTTGGACCATGAACGGTTTTTGTAACTCTGACTTTATGGTCATATGTTTGGCAAACAATTCTGATTTTTTTTTCTATATAGGACCTTTGAATTTCTAGTGTTTGAAAATAAAAATCCATCTTGTAAGGTTTAATATGCCTCTATCGAAAAAACTTGCACATGTAGAGAAGTTCATCTTCTACAAGCTTGCATTTTATTTTAGATATACAACATTTAATTTTAGATAAACACATACTGCAATATTGTGATTTTTTGTCTGTGCTATTGCCATTTTGTTATTAGAGACATGCACGCTAACCGTATCGTTATACTTGTAGGTAGCTGGGATTGAAAAATAAATCATCAATTCAATTGCTTTCTTTCTTAGAGTTCCTTTCTTCTCTAATTGTAGAAGAATGATGTTTTCTGATAAGGGTCAAGAGATACTTTCTTAGTAAATGCTTACTCTAACCATTTTGAATTGTGCTACAGATTGCCTTTTCGCTAAGAAAGTTTGGAATGCGCAGAATGCTGGTGCTTCAGCAGTGTTGGTTGCAGATGACACTAATGAACCATTGATAACCATGGATTTGCCTCGAGACGATAGTGAAACTGCAAAGTATATTCAAAATATAACTATCCCTTCTGCGCTCATTGATAAAAAATTTGGTCAACAGTTGAAGGAGGCTGTCGCCAATGGTGAAATGGTTAATGTAAATCTTGACTGGAGAGAGGCTGTACCACATCCTGATGACCGCGTGGAGTATGAGTTGTGGACTAATAGTAATGATGAGTGTGGTGCTAAATGTAACATGTTGATGGAATTTTTAAAAGAATTTAAGGGTGCAGCACAACTCCTTGAAAAAGGTGGTTATTGTCAGTTTACACCCCACTATATAACTTGGTATTGTCCGGAGGCATTTGTTGTTAGTAAACAGTGCAAGTCTCAGTGCATAAATCATGGGAGATATTGCGCACCTGATCCTGAGCAGGACTTCAGCATGGGTTATGATGGGAAAGATGTTGTTATTGAAAATTTGAGACAACTATGTGTGTTTAAAGTTGCCACTGAAAAGAAAAAACCTTGGGTCTGGTGGGATTATGTTACTGATTTTCACATAAGGTGTCCTATGAAGGAGAAAAGATACAACAAAGAGTGTGCGGACACCGTCATCAAGTCTTTAGGTAGGCCTTGAAATTATGACTTCTTTCTGGTAAAAAGATTTGTCTGGACTGCTTTCTAAAGTCCAAGCACACATCACTACTATATATTTGTTCTGGCTAGCATGTTTATACAGGCATGCTCAAAGGGGTCATCTAATTCTGCACCGCTATAGAGATGGTATCTGTATGGTGATTATGTTATATCTTTTTGAGCAGGTCTTGATGCCAGGAAGATTGATGACTGCATGGGTGATCCAAATGCAGACTCTGATAATCCTGTCCTGAAACAAGAGCAAGATGCCCAGGTCAATATTTGTACATCCATCTTTAAAAATGAATATAGTTGACTCTGGTAGAATGCCCACGTGCAATCCCCTGAATTTATATTGCCAATGCAGTTTATGATTAGCTTTCAATGATATAGTATCTTTATGTAGGTTGGAAAAGGCTCCAGAGGAGATGTTACCATATTGCCTACTCTTGTTGTTAATAATCGACAATATCGAGGTCAGTCTTAAAAGCTTGTTAGTTTCACATGAAGGCCACCATACTAACATAAACAATTGCAGGGAAATTGGAGAAAAAAGCTGTACTAAAAGCTATTTGTGCTGGTTTTGAGGAAACTACTGAACCATCTGCTTGTTTGAATGATGGTGGGATTCATTTGCAAGTGACCTTCAGATTTAGGCATGAAACTACTGTTTAATAAGTATTTCTGATTTAGGCATTAATTCAATACAGATATGGAAACTAATGAATGCCTGACTGATAATGGTGGGTGCTGGCAAGATAAAGCTTCCAACATAACTGCTTGCAAGGTATCACAGAAAAGATTCTTATTTTGACATGCCTTTTCCTGTTCTTTGTGGTAATGATGCGTCGTCTTTCAGGACACTTTCCGTGGCAGAGTTTGTGAATGTCCCCTGTTTAATGGAGTACAATTTAAGGGAGATGGCTACAGCAGTTGTGAAGGTAATCCCCACCCCTCCCCACCAAAAAAAAAAAACCCACAACACCACCCAACACGAAAAAAACCTATTATATATTAAAAACTTCCAAGGATTGCGCACATTTATTTCTAGTGCGACAGACGTGATAACGTTACATGCTGATTCTTCATCTTAAATTTCTTGTCATTTTTGCTTTGAACCCATTAGGATTAGACATGCATCTTATATGTTGTCATTATTATCTCTGTCATGCTTAACACAGATAAATCTTTTGAGAATTGTGTAATTGTGGAGAGTACTTAATTAGAAATGAATGATTTTGCTCTTGCCTTCAAAATGCGAAAGCACATTATATTTGATAGAGCACGGTGTTGAAAAGAACGTGGGAATAGCAATGCCAAAGGAATCAATCCCAGTACCAAGTGTGTTTTGTTATATAGGAGAGAAGATGAGTAGGTTATGTGAAACGTGTATGCGTGTATGAAAATCAGTAATAAAATACTCAATTACACTTCACCAACATGAAACGATCGTTGGTAGGAAACAAGTAAAACTAATAAAGCAGATAGATGTAACAAAATAACATGCACAAACAAATCAATTCAATCATGAATCAATTAAAGATAATATATTATGTAACAAAAGATTCTACAAACAATATCAAATTTAATGAATTTCAAGCAATTAGATACGCTCAATCTCACGTTTGTGAACAACGGTTAAATCGATAAAATATTAGAGATAAATAACTGAAATGAGTACCTTATATGAGTTAGAAACGTACATACTGAGAATCATGTCGATCTGTGGGTGCATAGAGAAATCTCTCATGCATCCAACGCTTTGTACCGTGCGTAATTTGAACTCCGAATGAGAGAGAGATATAGACTGAAAGCGATTTAAAATTGCTTAATGAGTCTGCCAGGCTGTCGGGTTTACTGTTGCAGTTGGGGATTCGACACTGCAGTAGTCGGTTGGGCACTTTAGCGGTACTGTAGCAATATTTTTTATTTTTTTAGGAGAAATTTGTAGAGAGGTTAGGAACCAAGAGAGATAGAAATTTAGAAGTCAGGGCTTTAGAGGAGGGGTTAAACAATTAGAGCTTCACACTCTAATTGAGAATAATCGGAGTTTCACACTGTAAAATAGGGTTTTCTAAGACTTTCCATCACGAAGAGAGAAATTGGGGGAGATCATTGCTCACACATAATTTTGAGAAATTTTTTATAACATTCATTGCATAAAATTGTTTGATAGAAGACCTTAAATAGGCTTTTACAAAATTTTATTACAATTCAACCTCCTAATCAAAATAGAATTACAACTCCAAAATAAAGAAACTAAATTCCCAATAAAAATATAAAATAAAGAAACTTAAAATAAAGAAACTAAAATATATAAAGTTTTACTATTGGGAAACTGGAACGAGACGTCTTCTCCATTGGTGAAACACGTGCCTTACATGTGCCTTGATGTCTGCATCATTTTCTCTGTGTTGGAAAGAAACCGACCCTGTCGAGTTAGAAGTGGAAGTGCTTTCATACTGCTTCAAAATTTAATGATAAATTTTCGGCATTATACTTCGCTCTAGCTATGTATCATCAATTGGTACTTTTCTGTCCAACAAATCAGATATTTTCAAATTTCACCAACTTGGGTGGTGATAATTTTATCATCTAAGAAAGTAAGAATTTATCAACTTGACATGCTAAATAGGGTAAAATATCTGATAGTGGTGAAAGAAAAGAGCTCTCGAAAGTAGGCTCATAGGAAGGCTCATCAATAAGTGGGATAACATCAAGACCTTTATAATTCACTAAGCAGTCAATATTGAAAGTAGAACTGATGCCAAAATTTATAAGAAGATCTGTAACATAAATATTATCATTCGATTTCATCAAGAATTGAAATGTATCAGAACTACAAGCATGTAACTTTTGAACAACATCATCAACATTAAAAGTATTTAATTTATTCCTATCATCAGCTTGTATCCCATGGTTGGTGTTGTTTGTGCAATTTTATCACTGATCTCCGTGGGTTGTTCGTGGTCATGTAATGCAAAAGATGATGCAGACTCAATGACTTGATACTGATTGGCTATGAGGATAAGGTTTGTGGCGAATTTCAATTAGTACCTAACATATGCCCTAAGAGAAAAAGGGATGGTATCAGCAGTAAAAGAGGAAGGGGTTGATAATCAAAACAAGTAACGATAGTAGGGATCGGTAATAGAGGAGGCGGAGAAGGTGGTGTTGACAGTAAAGCTGGAGAAGGGAGAGGACGGGTGTCAGTAAACTCCTTAATTACATGGGCAACTTTCGGAGAAATAGTACTATCTGGCTTAGGTGCTTAATGAGAACTACGTCATTGATGACAATCTTACATGGGCTTGAATAGTTGGCATCAACATGCCCATAATCTTGATATTTGTAGCATTTAGTTGTGGGACTAATTTGAAAAAGGCATTTTTAGTGTTCTTACTCTTATTATTATCAGACTTTTCTTTGACTTCTCTAACTGTGGGATCATACAAGGAACACTACTTTTTGAATTTTGATTAGAAGAATCATGATTTCAAGTAGATTATCAATTTTAGTCATGATATCATCAAGTGTTGGTTGGAACTCCATGGTTTGGTTCGAGGTAGTGAATTTGGCCCGTGGGGGGGTGAAAGTGTATTTGACCAATGGGTTGAACAGATGGGGGAGGTCTAAACTCGTAAAAATATGGTGACACATATTTAGTGATGAGTTTGTCCTTCATATATTTTCAAGTTTTAATCGATCGTTGAGTTTGGGTTTTCCTGTCTCTTTCCAAATCTGTCCAGTATTGCTAGCTTGTTTGGTCAGTTTCGTGATAGAGAATCTGATTTTCTCAGTTTCAGAAAATGAGTATCGGTTGAAATACATGTCCATGCTTTGTAGCTAATTTAAAAAACCTTGAGGATCCCTTAAATAATTAGTATAATCCAGACGACCATCAAAAGTCGGTACATCCATAGTGCTAGTGTGAGAATTCCTATAGGCAATTTTTATTTTTATTTTTATTTTTTCAAATGTAAGAAAGCGGAAAAATTCCTAACAAGTTTCTAGATGATGCAAATCTATATTAATTTTTATTTTGTTTTGTTGGTTATTTTTAAAGATTTTCAGATTAATCAAACCATAATCTTACCAGTCCAGTTGGCCAGATCAGCGTAATTCAGGTTAGAAGTTTTTCACTCTAGGCATTCCTTAATTACATATCATGTTGAGTACTTTTTCTTAGTTAAACACCAATCGTATGAAATTTCAGGAAAGGATTTACCCTTCAATGATTCTTACATTATACTATTTTTTGGGGTTTTAAATAAAATTTAATTAGATGTAAGAAAGCGAATAAACGTGACTAATATGCAAATCCTACCTAATTGTGCTCTAATACCAAACTGATGTGAAACGTGTATACGTGTATGGAAATCAACAATAAACACTCAAGCACACTTCGCCACCATGAAACGATCGTTGGTAGGAAAAAAAATTAAAACTAATAAAGCGGATAGATGTAACGAAATAACATGCGCAAACAAATCCAATTCAATCATGAATCAATTAAAGATAATATATTATGCGACAAAAGATTCTACGATCAATATCAAATCTAATGAATTTCAAGCAAGCAGAAACGCACAATCTCACGTTTGTGAACAACAGTTAAATTGATAAAATTTTAGAGATTAATTATTAGACTCAAAATAACTGATATGAGTTAGAAACGTACCTACTGAGAATTATGTCGATTACAGTGTCCTGTATGCGTAGAGAAATCGCCAATGAATCCAAAGCGTCGAGTCATGCGTGATTTGGACTCTGAATGAGAGAGATTAGGCTGAAAATGAATCAGAATTGCTTAACGGATTTGTTAGGCTGTCGGATTTACTGTAGTACGCGGGTACACTGTAGCTGTCGGGGGTCTGACATCGTAGCAGTCGGTCGGGCACTATAGCGGTACTGTGGCAATATTTTTTTTTTAGATTTTTTTTTAGAGAGAAATTTGTGGAGAGATTAGGAACCAAGAGAGAAATTTAGAAGTAATGGTTTGATAGGAGGGGATAAACAATTAGAGTTTCACACTCTAATTGAGGTTGGGTAGGGTTTCACACTCTAAACTAGGGTTTCTTAGGGCTTTCTACCTCTAAGAGAGAAATTGGGGGAAATCATTGCTCGCTCAATTTTGAGAAAAAATTCATAATATTCATTGCATAAAATTGTTTGATACAAGACCTTATATAGGCTTTGCAAAATTTGAATTACAATTCCAAAATAAAGAAACTAAACTCCTAACAAAAAACAACTCTAAAAAAAAAAAACTAAAATACATAAAGTTTTGCTACTACTAGAAAACTGAAACGAGGCGTTTTCTCCACCGGTGAAACACCCGCCTACACATGGCTTGATGTCCGCATCAGTAGGTTGTGTAAAATGAAGTTGTTGGCATTGTGGTCTGACATGCTGGTTCTGGAATTTTAGACTTGAATTAAAAAGATATAGTTATGAACAGATGGCGTGAGTATCTTCCTGAAGAGAAGGTATTTATCATTCAACATGAACCAGTATCATTTTTGTTGATTTTTTTCTTTTTCTAATACAAAACACCACTTTTATGATATGAAATTATCATTTCTGCTGACTTTTATTACATCATCATTTATTATTTTTTACTTAATTTTTTCTGCAACAATTAATAATTGGTGCCTACTTTTTCTTCAGCAATTGGTCCTGGAAGGTGCAGGATAAATAATGGGGGTTGTTGGCATGGTAGGCAGGATGAAAAATCCTTCTCCGCGTGTAAGGTTAGTTCAATTCAAAGACATGTAATTGAAATATGTCTAACTGACTAGGCTATGGGCGCAAATTCTGCTGTTTATGTTGCTTTCATCAGACCTACTGTGTGAATTTGGGTCTCTGGTATCTGCAGGAAACTGGTGATAACAAATGTCAGTGCCCCCCTGGATTCAAAGGTGACGGTGTCAACGGTTGTGAAGGTATTCATGCGCATTAAGCTGCAACCTGCAATAGACAGGGTCGTCTAAGTAACATGTAGTTTGTATTTCATATTCGAATAACGTTATTTCATGAAACTTGCACTGAAATACAAGTAAATTAAATTGCAATGATATCCGATTAATGTAGATTGAAAATGTGCTGACTCCAGTTTCCATCACACTGGCAGATATTGATGAATGCAAGGAGAAGACAGCTTGCCAATGTCCTGAATGCAGCTGTAAAAATACCTGGGGAGACTACGATTGCACCTGCAGGGGAGATCTTTTGTATATCAAGGAACAGGACACTTGCATAAGTGAGATTAATTCCTGATCTTTGAAGATGAAATTTTAAGTACTCTTGGCCTTGACTTCATGTTGTTTTTGAATTTTACCTGCAGGCAAAAGAGCGAGTGAAGCAAAGGCAACATGGGCTGCTGTTTGGGCTATTCTGATAGCCTTGGCTATTGCTGGTGTTGGGGCATATATTGTGTACAAATATCGATTAAGGGTGAGTTTTTACAAATCAAGTTCCTATTTCTGGAAAAGAAGTTCCTATGTCTATAAAGTATGTGCTATCTTATGGTAATAACAAAAGTAAATGAAAGGAGAAGGCATGGCTGGAGACACTACTTTCCTTTGTTTAATTAAAAGACCAGCTAAAGAAGATAATATTGAAGTATACTTTTCTTTGGCTCCGGCGAACTTCCTCCCACATAAAAGTAGCAAAAAATGATTGAAATTTTATATTGGAGTCTCTTGCTCGAATTTCTGTTTCCTTTTCTTCCTTTTGTTCCTATGCAGAAATTTTATATTGGGGACTTTCGGTTTTATTGCTCGATAGGAATGAGTGGAGAAAGTTGATCCATGTGCCCGATCCGGCGTAATTCTCTTTTGGTTCATGTAGCCTACCCCAAATACTGGGGACAAATGGCTTAGTTGTTGTTGTTGTTGTTTGTTGTTGTTGTTCCTATGCAACAAAACCCCCTTATTTATTGCTTGTCTTGCCTGTGGGAGTCCTGCTTAACATTTCAGATCTCACCTTGAAAAACATGATATTTGGTGTTCAGTAAACTCGACCTCTATGAAATACAAATTTCTCCCATGTTCACATTATTTTCTGAGTCTGTTGGTATGATTTGCATTGTTTTGTCTGAGCTTTTTCTCCCCCTGTTTATCTTCAAATGTCAATTCCTTTATATATAAAGAAACAGATGGCAAATGAAACAATAACTAATTCCAAGTCATTTAGTTCACTTTACAAGGAGAGGCTTTCTCCAGTTGGTACGCACATAGAGTTATGGCTTTTAATCAACGTTTAAAATATCGGATATTGGCGATATACCGGTGGGCAAAATTATGTACCGGATACCGGATACCGGGTGATATATCGTGATTTGGTACTAAATACTGGTTGATATATCAATAGTAAATACATATAAGACATTATTAAAAGAAATAAGTTATTATCCAAACATCATATAAAAATATCATTGAAATACCATAATGAATATAGAATAAATAACACAATTTCTCAAGCAAAAAATAATAATTATTATCCAAATAAGTTACTATAAGGGCCGATATATCAGATATTTCATCTCGTATATCGGCCGATATATCGGCCACGTGGCGATATATCGGCCGATATCGGTCTAAAACGATATCCGGTAATTTTTTACACTTATCGTATCGTTTTGAATAAAATACCGGTATCTCGGCCGATATACCGGTATATCGGCCGATATTTAAAACAATGCTTTTAATTCATAAAATGATCACTCAGCCACGTTTGATCATGGCTACTGGCTAGCAAGCCAAGTTAAAGAAAAAGGCTTTTGAGATTTCTTTTGTTTCTTCAATATCTTTTTATTTTGAAGAAATTCCTCTCTTGGTTATGTTAAATTGACCATTTTACTTGGATTGTCTTGTTTCAGTCTTACATGGATTCCGAGATCAGAGCTATCATGGCCCAGTACATGCCGCTTGACAGCCAGAACGAGGTTCCGAGTCATGCTTATGAAGAAGAAAACATCTCAAGGGCGTAAGCTTTAAACTTTTCCAGGGGAATCCTAATTTTATTCACTCTATACTTCGGCCCTAGGAGAAGGACATACAAGGTGCGGTGGACAAACAATGAAAAGCCATCTTGGATAATTCCCACAGAAATATTGGACGGCTGACTGAAGTTGATTCGTACGGGGAAGAGTGGGGCTTTTGCAAGGATTTCTCGTCTCATTAGCGCCATTGTTCTGTAATTTAGATCTTGTACAGTACTTAAGAAACACAATTTAGCTCGAGATTTTAGAAGTTAGCCTTAGGTAATTGCATGTGATTGTAACGGCTGTGACATGATGGTTCACTTGCAGTCATGTATTGTTTGATGCTGGGGCCATGCTTTGATATTTGTAGCCACATATAACTTTGAAGTCAGCTGTCTGTGGGCTTGAAATGACGAGGTTTTTGATTGTTTTATTGTACATTGTGTTGAGATGGCTGAATGATATTCTGTGCATGTGGCGTGAACTTGTGAATTGTTTGAGAAAAAGATCACCAAAACATTGTGACTTGTGAGCTTTTTGAAGCTCTCGTTGAGAGTTTAGTTGGGCAATGTAGTTTCATAGCCGAAGTAGCTATAAAGATCTTTTAAAAGATTTCCGTCCATTTTGCTGAAGAGAACCTGAGAATCAAAATCAAAAGATGTCAACTATTTCATGTCTTTGATTATTTGCTGTTCGCCATTGTGACGTCTACGCTTTCTTTGTCCGATGAATGAATTCAAAGTTGAGGTGAATGGCAATGCTATGTTATTTGATACAGATTTGATGCCACAAACTTGAAATATGGACTATGGGCTACAGCTAAATGCATGTTAAAGGTATATTAAGCAGCACTGAATTATGAGATATTAGTGTTACAAATTCAAAACAAGCATAAATAAACATTATATTATGTTTAGTTTTTCATTTGAATATGGAAATAAGCATCAAAAAGATTAAAGCACACTCATATAGATGAGAGTCCTTGATACGGTTTTTTTTTTTTTTTTTTTTTTGTTTCTCTTTTTGCCTTTCCCCCCTCTTTGTAAGGTGTCCAGACTTTCTAAAAGCGTTCACCTAATAACTAGTGTATGCGGTATTTCCTTCATCACACACCAATCAATTATTAAGGAAAAAAAAATCTTTAATCTCTTAGGAAACCTAATAGCATGAAATTGCATAATAAAACAAAACGCCACCATTTACTTTCATGCAATAAATATTTGCTCTACTTAGATCCGAACACCAAAGCAAGTTGTTGATTGGAAGCAACAATTTGCAGGGGAAAAAAAACTGAAATTTCCACTTCTGACTTTGGTAACACTTGCACATCTAAACTTGAGTTTGCTGGATAGTTGACAAAAGGCGCATGATGCCCAAGATTTACACATGAAATTCTGTTCCATATCTTTCTTTTGATTACATAAATAAATTCTACAAGAGTTTAAGGTAAAATTAGGTCTCGGAATAATTAATTAGGATAAACCAATTACAAGGTTACATCACATTCTTAAATTTTCTTCTCCTCTGAGATACAAAATGGATGAGTTCCAGAGTCTCTTCTTTGGAGAAAAGATTCTTCTAAAAATGTTTGCGATGTTTTTATCACGAGCAAGTGCTTTTGCCAACTATGCACGTTCCGCTTGTCTTAAAAATTTAAAAACGAAGAAAAACAAATTAAAGAATTGTAAACTTAATGACAACAAAGCTGTCCACCCCTCCAAGTGTTATCATGGATTGCTTTCAAATAATTAGTTCAACTTGGTATCATTGTTGAGGGAGAGGAATCTTGAGATCGAGGCCAATATCCATCCCATTATAAGCAAGTGGTGCATACATCCACAGATCATCTGAACTCAAAAGCTGCACAGATTGATGTTAACACTACAGTCAGTACTACACACAAGATGATTTACAGTGGTTATTTTGTTTGATAAAAATCAGAAAACTGCATAATTTGGCTAGAAATATTCTTTTAAGTTGACTTTATGATTACTTTGCATGTAATGTTATGTATCATGTTGCCTAATTGACCATGCCTTGAGCCAAATACATCTATCACTATACATTGAATGAAGCTTAGTAGACTATTAGAGTCCCTGAATCTAGACTTAGAAAAAAAATATTAAATTAGCTACTCTTCACTACAATGAAGTTTGCTTAACATGTACATGTGTGGAGAATCTAAATAATGTGTACCTTGATTTGAAGCTGCAAGAACTTCACATACTGAACTGCTTCTTCCAGCATTGTGCTTATGTCCACCTGTCAAGTAAATCCCATGAGAATTTCTACCAAAGAAGAAAAAAAATGTAGAAAATGAAACCTTGTCAAAGAATCAGATACTTACTTTGGTTCCATTTGGTACCAAGTTCTGTAGTATCCTCAGTCTCTCATTAATCCTCTCTCTCCTCTTCTGTTAAAAGTATCAGAATAGCAATTGCATCAGAATTCTGAAACACAAAAGAGTTCGAAGAAATTGTGGGCTATAGAAATTGTGGGTTATATCTGAATCAAAATTGCTTACCTTTGCATATAGGCTTTGAGGATCAGTCGCGGACCCATGGCCTGCTCTCGTCTTCCCTTTAGAACTAGAGCTTGCGCCTTCGGTCAGCTCTTGGGAAGTATTTGACTCGTCCTCTGAGCTGCAGCTAGCATTGCTCAAGGCCTCCTCGCCCGTCCCAGCATTTTTCTGAGCCTTTTTAGATCTTGCATTCTTCGCATTTTTCTGGACCTGCGCTCAAATGATACTAATCAGAATCTCAACAAAATGCACCATAAAAAAAACTACCTAGTTAAACAAGAAGCCATATCAAGCAATTTTTACCTGCACTGAGGCCCGAGACTTCTTTTTCGGGCTTTCAGTTGGAATGACATCACCTTTATTGTCATTCCGGGGCTCGAGAAGTTTCCTCTTGGCCTGCAAGGTAACATCAGCAAGAGCAACAGCTTCTGCAGTGGTGCTTCCCACATTATCTTTCAACTCATTTTCATCATCTTTCAAGCAAATGAGGTCTTCAACTATAAGTGAGGAGCCAGTCATTTGCTCTTCAGACGTGAAATAATCCATAGAATTAACACTCACTGCTCTCAGGTCACCCATCTCATAGCTTTGGAATTCAGAAGTAGGAAAGAAAAAACTACTAGTAACAACAGTGTTGTCACTAGTACAGGGCCAACATGAACTAAGATTGCCCAACAGAGTATAAGAACTAGAACCTCGGTCAGTCCAAAACATCGGCTCGACCCCAAAGCTTGCTTCTTGATCTTGCTCGTTCATGTCAGGATAAGGACCAAGCAACTGCGCCAGTATAACTTCAGATTCATCGGAGAAATTCCAATTCAGCTCAGAGGTTGCTCCCACAGGCTCCATTTTGAATCTGAAACCAATAAGCAGAAACTGACAGGAAAAGAGTTGGGAGCTGAGAATGTGCGTTCAGGAACAGTTCGATGCAACTCCACGAACGCAATGGACAACTACTTATACGAGCCTCGAAAAAGAATGTTGCAGGCAATAGAATAATTCACTTTGATCCTCTCACCAGCATCCTTGAATTATTTTAATTTCTCGACCATTTAACACATCGCAGAGTCCACGGGTAGTACAACTCATAGATAGGCTAAATAATTCAAGATTCTGACAGCACGAGGACTTGTTCGAGATTGAATTTAAGAAGGGTCTAATTAGAGTCCAAGGAGAATGATTGAAAGCCATAAGCTCATGATTAAGTGCATGATTTGGGAGTAAAACGACGTGGGAACAATTTTTTTAGAGAGAGAAGTGAAGGTTGGATTAAAGAAGTGGAGAAGTTGGCGAGATCGTGGGAAGGGGTTCTCAACATATGGCGTTCTTAAGTAGTCGAAAAGGTGACAGACAGAGAATCCGATGTCTGCGATTCTTGTCTCTCCGTGGGCTTTTCTCTGCACCACCTAACCACTGCTTGTTCCGATCCTCAGTCCACAGCTTCATCGATTACTGCCAGTTGCAAACGAATGGTGAACTTGAAATCATGAGGATGTGCATCAAAAGGCAACACCAATGCAATTAGTGAATGCCTGTAAGTTGTTACAGGTATTTCTTGATTCCTGAAAAATGATTTATGTGGTAACTCTCCTGTTTCACAAACTAGTCATCAGAAATTGGCATCTTATACAGTCAATGAGCTTAGCTAATTAAGTCTAGATAGTGCAGTGTGTTAAATTAAACATGTTAATTAAGTCTAGATATAACCAATTGAATTAGTGAATGCCTGTAAGTTGTTTATAGGTATTTATTGATTCCTGAAAAATAATTTTATGTTTGTCAAAGAAGTTGTAGGGAAAAGTCTATGCGATAACTCTCTTGTTTTAATGAACTAGTCATCAGAATGTTGGCATCTTATACAGTCAATGAGGTTTAGGTAATCAAGTCTAGATAGTGTAGCGTGCTGAATTAAACATAATTAAGTCGAGATAACCAGTGCGATTAGGGAGTGCTAGAAGTTGTTCCATCTGTTTCATTGATTCCTGAAA
The DNA here is from genome assembly GCA_038442645.1 of Agave tequilana. Lineage (NCBI taxonomy): Eukaryota > Viridiplantae > Streptophyta > Magnoliopsida > Asparagales > Asparagaceae > Agave > Agave tequilana. Next base: position 45,416 of record JAVJIF010031520.1, read on the forward strand.
ATAATTTTTATGTTAGTCAAAGGAGTTATGTGCAGGTAAATTATTCGTCACTGCTGTATTAATGAACTGCCTAGTACCATTTTTGAGAAGAAATGGTGAACCAAAAGATCCCCACGTTTTATTAATAAAATTTTAACGAAACAACTCAAAGGCAGCACAAACAACCCTCACTCAACGCCCAACAAGTTGCACACGCAGGTACGCTAGACAAAACATAACAAAATAAACACTACAGTAAAAACAATAACCAGTAAACACAAACCACTCAAAATCTCACTGATGCAAAAAGCATGTCTATCTTGCAGCAAGCAAGCCCACCAAAGTACCAAAAATCACGAGGTTGAATTGCCTAGTGCCATTACAACACCACATATTAACAACTGTTCTCTACTAAAAAGATTAACATTAGTTTCCTTTGGTTTCCAACAGGCCAGATAGATCTCAATGAACTCGATGACTTGCCTAGATTATGCCGGGGGCCAAGGATTGCAAAAACAAGGTACTCATAGGATTAATACCCATGTTAATGAATCTTTAGGGAGATTACAGAAAATCTTTTTATTGTGCAATGGTATCAACATGAGAGATGCCATGTTCCATGTATCTGGCCTAGTTTGTCTCTGTTTGTGCTCCTCACATTTTTCTCATTAGGAATTGTTCAGCTCTGAGACGTGGAAGGTAGATTTTGGACGTGTTTCATTTGTCAAATGAAGCGAAGAAACATTTCAGCCAGGGAGCAGAACAAGGCAAGAATAACTCCCAAAAAAGATCAGATAAGATTTTCTCCAAGGCAATATGATGGAATGTTGCGAGTAAATTGGAGTAGATAAAGACTACTTCTTCGTTAGTTCTCCGTTCTTGATTCTTGTTGTTTGGCCTTTTTGATTGCAGGCCCGCAGGACTCGGGGGATTAAGAGCTGGTGCCTGCTCAAGTGGCTTCTCTAATGGCAGTTTGGATTCTTCTTCTACTTGGCCTTTAAAGTTGACGAGAGGAGCTCTGGTGTTAAGATTAAACTAATTGGTGTGTGATTAAGGTGATCACAGAGAGAATGACACTTGGGAGTGTTCGATTTGGCCACGCCGGCCTTGACTGAGATTGCCCAAATCTTTGGAGAAGTAAAAGAAATGCAAGGATAAGGTTGTTAGATAGAATACTAGATGCTCTAAACCCTGTACTAATTGTGATTAAGTTAGACTAAACACGAAATTATCATAAAAATAAGAGGTAGATTGCCACAAAAAAAAAAAAAAATCTCTCTTGTACAATACTTTTTGGTGGTAAACGCTATTGACTATGAAAATCAATAGAAAACTCTCATGTTCAAGCCTGTACTATGATTGGCATTAGTTTCGGCCTTTGACATTAGTTGGCGCGGGTTATGTGAACTCACGTAACCCTACCATCCAAATTAGGCAAAATGCCCGCACGAAACTGAATATTTGGATGAAATTATTGACAAAACACGAAATTTATCTCAAAAGAGTTGAGTACAACAAGTAAATTTCGGCCAAGTTAGGCACGATCATGTGAAACTCATGTGATCCATCACAATAACTGTAAAGACGCACATAGTACATAGGTGTCTTCTACTAATTATCCATAGTTCTATATGGTGATAGCAATAACATAGAAGTGTTTTAAGCATTTTTAGCCGGTAGAAAAGTTAATGTCACGCTAATTTTATTGAATCATGACTAAACACAAATCCTAGAACTCTTTATCACAATGGATGTTTTGGATTAACCAAATTCATTTCTAACCAAAGATCAAACGAAATATTGAAGCTTTCTCTATAATACTATAACTGAAGTAATGTTCAATATACAAACAGATAAGCAAAAGATACAATAAAATACGACATGCAGAAAGGATAGATTAGTACTGAGTGTATCTTTTGAAGTATGGATCCAAATATCTTTATTGGAAATTTAGAAGACAAAAAAACTGGATTCGGGTTGGAAAAAAAGGGAAAAAACATTGTTTTATGCACACTTTAATCCTTCCAATTTGGCTTGTATCTCTGCACGATCAAGTTTAAAAACAAGGAAAGCTATTTATTTAGATCTTTTGAGGCTAAGATGGCAATTTATTAGCTAAGAGTTAACCATGTCACAATAACTCCTTTCAGAACAGGAACCTGGTCAGGAAAAACTAGCTCCCCACATGGAACACTACCTAACTCTATCACCTGGAGTAATACAATATTACACGACTTCTCTCAAAAAATCAAAATACAAGTACTAATCTGAGTACTTGTATGTTCCCCCCTGAACACAAGACAGCAGAGCATTTTAAAAAAGAATGAAGATTTACAGAAATAAATTATTAGAATTATTGTCAGTCATCATATTAAACTGACATTCACATATCTTACAGCGAGCGTGTAAGCTTGTGGAAAAAGGATATTATTGAACTATCTTAATCTAGGAAGAAGATTTATGTGTGTATAATGTATATATTATATGATGATGACAACATGGTTCGTATACTTTATGTAGAATATCAGTATTTTCCTGGTGCTCCTCCGTTTTTGCAGCCACTGTTTATATTGCACTTTAATCTACTACATTTCTTTTGTTTTTCAACAAGCCTAGTTTGTTTACTAGTCTCAGTACAGTATTTACTAGTAGTATTAATCTTCTTTGAAATATAAATTTAATTTGGTGAAAATCTCAACTGAAATAGGTACATAATAATAAAGATAGCTGGAAAATATGTCAACTGATTTCAGTTATATTCTCAAGTGTGCCAAAAATGTACAGTTCTGAATCTACAACACTTCATCTTTGCATATGAACATGTTAGTGAACTATGAGACAGTAAGAGTACCCAACTGTTACATATATTAAATTAAATACATCTTTGAAAGAAAGCAAACCAGTTAACTTTTCTTAAAATATAAATATCTCAACCCTCACCTTAACTTTAGAGTTATTGTGTAAAATCAGGGACTTTAATATAATATCAGAGCAACCAGGTTCAATTCCCACAGGCGTGCATTTAAAGCGGATTTAAAAATAAAAATACCTATGAGCTAAAAAGCTCAGGTTTCGGCCCATAAAAATGACGCTTGACGGCATAAGCGTGTTAAATATAAAACTCTCACCTTAACTTTGGAGTTATTGTGTGATGGCAGGGACTTTAATAACTTTATAAAGCATTCCAAGTTTCTAACTAGTATAAATCTAGCATTCTGACTTTAGGATTCATCTCAGCAATTTGTTCTTTCACATAATGTGTGACTTTAAAATCACATGGATTGCCAAGTAAACAACAGAGATTGACTGAGGCATTGATACCCATCTTGAGAGGCAATAAAATAGATGAAGGGATAAGAGCCACAAGCATGTGTCAATAGTCTTACGCGTTTTTCATTTCTCAAAATTGTAATGTCAATTGCATGACAATGACAAATACATTGTCGAAAATAATATGCAATGCGAAGATTAGTGGAGAGAATGCTCAGCAAGATATTGACCTCAATGCAAGTTGGAAAGCCGCATTCTCTGACAAACCAACCAATATTCACAAATTTCATGATCAGAAAGTTTATACTACTTGATGACATCTCACAGACAGTATGACCAACATAGCAAAAATTTAACTAAAGTTTTGTCACAGATTCAAACTCTAGTTATTGACATATGAGATTGAGCTATTGACAGTTTGAAACTCAAGTTTACACGCGAAAAAAATAAATAAAATAAACATCCACCACCAAGGAAAAGAAGAAAAAGGTTGCAAGCTAACAAAAGGCTGGCTAAAATGAACGGTGGAATCAGTAGCACCATTAACTTCTCATTTAGCAGATGACAAGAGTCATTAGCAGGAAACAATTTGCAAGATCTGAATCGCTCTCCTAAATCCAACATTGTTGTGAAACCAGTTCAAATGTTGGCTTGACAAACTAAGCCAACATCTGGAACAGTAACCATGAGAATAGCTAGATATTTTAGACCATATCTACAGCAGCATGCTGCATTAGCTCCCGGATCATTCATGATATAAAAGTTTGATATTTGATACAAGTTAATTCGATCACCACCATCAGCACCACCACCACCACCACCATCGAACCCTTCCCGTCAAAATGGGCTCAGCTATCTAAACTGAGAAAATTTCAAGGAAGGATAGAACATATTTTTATGACTGATTATCAAGCATCAACTCTATATGAAAAGGCACAACTGCGTCTGAGGGGCTTTTCAGTTCCCATAAAGCCTAGAAAGCCCGAAGTCTAATTGATGGATGGGGAGGTCAACTTAACTTTGGAG